>CM040425.1:57643260-57774643 GCA_022702705.1 Papilionanthe hookeriana x Papilionanthe teres
GAAAGTTGTCCACCAGCTTGGAACTGATTCTTGTAGACTTGATGTCTGAATGAGACTTGGGATTACTACCCTGCCATAATTGTGCTCGGGATATTAATGTGAACGACATTTCAAGACTACAATGAAGCTTCCATGAGCTTAAAAATGCTTTGAAAGTCATTTTTTGTCACTTTCATCCCTTATGATAAAACTAAGAAGGTTGAGAGGGGCATTTGACAATACTTCACTAGTAGGGTGATGTGTATCACTAGAAAATGGAGTAGAGGATTGACAACTCAGCCTTTAAGATTGAGTTAAACAAGACTTCATTTTCCACGAATGGTGCCAAACTATTGCGTGTTAGAAAATTCATAGTGGTTGAGTAATAAATTAGCATCTTAGCATTGAACAAAGATCCAACACATATACATATAATAGAGAAGTAGTAAGAGGATACACCATGATTTTTGCATGAAAAAACCTAGAGGAAAGTTATTGGTGGGTCAGTCAAAATAATTCACTATGTAACTGTGAATAGATATTTTGACTCTTCCCATAAAATAGGGAAGATGGAAATACAAAGGTATAATAGTATTCTGGCTTTAGTAACTAGGATTAGGCTACAACATATGTAGTTCTTCATGTTTGTAATTGTCTTTGTTGTCTAAAGGCCATAGTTGGAAGCCATAACATTAGTTGGTCATATAGGTCTTTGTTGGTAGCTTCAGGAGCATTGATTGGCCACAAAGATCATAGTGGAGAGTTTTAATAGCATTGTTTGGGCCATAGAGGCCTTTATAGAGGGCTGCCATGACAACGTTCGGCCTTGTACTAAAGTTCATAAGCCACAAAGATCTGAGTTGGGAGCTATATGAGTTGAGAGTCACATAGATTGTAGTTGGTCATATAGATCATAATGGTGAGCTGTAATAACGTTCGTAAGCCACGAAGGCTATAGTTCAATGCTGCATGAGCTGTGAGCCACATAGGTCGTAGTTGGTCATAAATGTTGTAGTGAAGCATTGTGAAAATGTTTGTAGGCTACAGAGGTTGGAATTAATATTTTTATGAGTTGTGAGCCATACAAGCCATACTAGTAAACTACAGTAATGTATTTAGGTCACAAAATTCAGAGTTTAGAGTTACAATAGTGCATGTAGAGCATAAAGACTGGAGTTGGGAGTTTTATGAGTTATGAGTTACGTATGCTTTAGTTGGTCACATGGGTTATAGTGGTGAGTTCCAAATACATTTTTTAGCTACAGAGGATAGAGTAGGGATTTGCATGAGTTGTAAGCCACATAGGCCATAGTTGGTCATACATAGGCCATAGTGGTGAGCTACAATAATGTTTATAAGCCATAGAGGCTGGAGTTGGGAGCCTCATGAGTTGTGAGCCACGTATTTCACAGTTAGTCATTTAGGTCATAGTGGTGAGCTACAATAATATTCATATGACATAAAGATCTTGAAGCTTCATGAGGTATAAGCCACATAGGTCGTAGTTGGTCACATATGTCGCAGTGTCGAGTTGCATTACCATCTGTAGGACACAAAGATAATAGTTGAAAGTTGTATGAGATGTGAGCAATGTGAGCAATGTAATTTGTAGTTGGTCATATAAATCATTATGAAAATGTATGATAATGACCATAGGCCATAGAGGTTAGAGTTGGGAGCTACATGAGTTGCGAGCCATGTAGGACATAATGGAACACATAGGTCATAGTTGTGAGTTATGATAACATATGTATGCCACAGATGCTAGAGTGGGAAGCTACAATAATGTTTGTGGGCCACAAAGGCCATAATTAGGAGCTTCCATAATATCTGTAGGCCACAGAGCTACATGAGTTGTGAGCTACGTAGGTTGTAGCTGATCACATGGGCCTTAGTAGTAAACTGCAATAACATTTATAAGCTATAAAGGTTAGAGTTGGGAGCCACTCAAGTTGTAAGCAATATAAGTCGTAGTTGGTCACATAAACCGTAGTGGTGAGCTACGATAATATTTGTAAGCCACATAGGCTGAAGTTGGGAGTTGCACTAGCTGTGACCAGCATAGGTTGTAGTTGATCACGTAAGTTGTAGTGGTGAGCTACAATAATATTTTTTGTTTACAAAGTCTGAAGTTATGAGTTGCATGAGTTGTGAGCCATGTAAGTCATAATTGTTCACATATATCGTAATGATGAGCTTCAATAGCTTTCATAGGCCATAGAGGCCGGAGTTGGGAGTTATATGAGCTGTGAGTCACGTAGAGAGTCACGTAGAACATAGTTGGTCACGTAGATATTAGTAGTGAGGTACAATAGCGTTTGTATGCCACTGAGTATGGAGTTGAGAACTATAATAACATTTGATGTTGGGAGTTGCATGAGTTGTGAGCCTTGTAGGGCATAGTTTGTCACATATGATGCAGTTGTGAGCTGCAATAGTGTTGGTTGGCCTCAAAGACCTCACAAAGGGTGAGCAGAGTTTGGCCGTCAAAGCTGGAGCAGAGAGTTGTAATAATAGTAGCTATTACAATAAATTTAGGGTCCGTCGTTACAGTGTATTTGGGGTGTGTCATTACACCATATTCGAGAAGCACGGTGCTTAAAAAATGCTTGATTAATCAACAATGTACATTGTTACATTATAAGGTGCTTCATTGGCGGCGAGCAGGGGGAGGCCGACGGTAGTCGACATCATTGGCTGGGGGGCAATGGTCGGTATCTACAGAGGCAGGAAGTGTTCGCTAGGCCTTCAAATTCAGAACGACTCTCATATTCTTCTCCTTTTACCGATCTAGCTGTCGGTCCAAGTCTTTTCCCCCTTCATGAAGGGACTATGTCTCGATTATAAATTTTAGGAGTAGCATCCCTTATAAATAAGGGATGAATTTAAACGACTCCATTGGACAATTAATGGTAGTTTCTTTAATTGGATGATGTTTTGTGGGAATTTAAGTATCTTAATGATATCAGAATTGAATGATATTGAGTACATTAGATTCATTTCATTAAGGCACTTAATTTGACTATACTCTTGTCTGATTTATAATTCATTTGACCCTCTAATTGACTACTTAATGCTTGCAAATGTGGTTTCACAGCTTCATCTGGGCTTGATTTGACTCATATTGTACAATCTTCATTTCATTCAGTCTGTCCTATCAAGCTGGTCAGTTTGGTTGGATGTTTTCTGAAATCAAAGTTCTGGATGATTTTAATTTGAATTTGAATCTTTCTTGTTCAAAAAATGCCTCAAGTTTCGTGTCATAGCTCAAGATTCATGTGAAATGATAAAAATTTCTTAATATCAATGTTAATTTCCTTTATCTAGTTCATTAAGTGTTGATGTGCCTTAATCTACTTAAAATTCAGACATAATTGACACATTTGTTTTTCACTATGATGCTCATTTTGACAAAGTACATAATGTTATCACAAAAATTTGAACTCTGTTTTAAGTGGATCAAAAATAATTTTAGTATTCTAGGATTTTTCTAATACAATCATTAATTTTGATTATCGCTTTCTTTTAAATAAGACTTTGAATGATTCTAAATTAATTTTTAAAAACATTTTATTTAAGTATCATAATAAAATTCAACGCTTAATCAAATGAACTTTTAAGAGGCTAGATAGTCGCAAAAGAGCCGTGATGTGTGTAACCACTTCATGCAACTGTACGTCTCTAATTAATATGTGGTTTTAAAGGAGTACTGTATGTCGTTCCCACGAGGAAGTTTATTAAGAAATCAATTTGAAAAAATCAAAGCTATATTTTACTAACTCTTCAAACCTAGTTCGGTGAGATCGAAAATAATCAAAAAAAATTCTAGGTTCAGCAGATTTTGAAAAAAAATAAAAAAGAAGAGCACTTAGGTCAAATTTCTTTTGTGTTTTTCCAAGATTAACGAGGATTGGGCCTTTGTGATTTAGGTATGACAATTGGCTTGATATTCATAGAAAGTTCTTTTTTGTGGTTGCTGTCAACTAGGGATATTAAGTTCTTCTCAAGTCTTTGCCTAGATCTCAAGAAGATTTGACACAAAGATAGCTTCTGCATATCTATATGGCATCCTCAATAAAGTTTGATCCTCTTTCTTTAGTTGCAAAAACCAAAATAAAATATTTCTATTTTATTTGGATCTTGTGGTTAACCTAATCATTCCACTATGCTTATGTTGAATTCATAGATAACAATAGATTTTAACGTCATAACTGGCTAGATTAGGAGTAAAAGAAAGCAAAAAAGATTAACCAACAGATAGTATCAAATTAATGTGCATAAAATGATACGAGAATCAAGAATAAAAATCAATCCAATATATCAATTCTAAAAATCACAGAGGCACGAAAAATTGTCTAGCTACTCATGGCTCGAGAGAAAAACAAAGGCAATTTCCTTGAAATATAACTTGCAATAAACACTTTTATTGAGATAAAAATAACTTATTGTCCTTTGATCTCCTCTTTCAGGAAAACAGGAAAAAGAAATCTGGGAGAAGAAAAGAAATCTATCTGTAAACCCTAGCATCCTTCTATAACCCTCTTCAAAACCCTCTGCATTCTCCAAATACAATAATTTTATAGCATGAATTTAAAAATCCTTCCCAAATTTGTTAGAATCCAGCACTAAGTAGTTTTCAAATTAGAAGATACATGCAAGCGTGACCACGCCCGATCTGCGGTGCAATTACACCGCCTCCTCGGGTTGAGCGGTGTGGTCACACTGCAATTCGGTGTGGCTATGTTGAATGCTCCATCACGCGGGCCTTCTCAACATATTAAGCATGAACATACCCAAAATTGGTGTGACCATGCGTGGCCATGCCAATTTCATGAGTGACTGCGTCGATCTATATTTTCTCAAAATTTTATATTTATCTTTGATTTTCGTACTAGTCTTCTAGAAACCTGCAAAATACAATTATAACCTTCCAAAAATAAAATCATGTATTTAACGTAGAAAATTTTTAAAATTAAAACAAAAGAAGTTTGAAAATTTGACGCATGTCAATCCCCCAAAACTTTACGCTTTGCTTGTTCTTAAGTAATCCCTTCACTTTGCTCAGATTTTCATGGAAATAAAAAACATTTCTTTCATGCAATTCTTGGACTTATTAACAGTGAGGAAGTGAAAAGTTTTTAAGTTTACATGATCTATATTTTCAATTTTAGGATTTATTTGAATATTGCAATGTTTTACCAGTCATGATTAGTCTCTTATTCAAACATAAGAACTCTTTCTCATTTAGATTGGTATGACTTGTTATTTGCTTCTCCTTCACTAAAAGTGATCAAGAACAAAGTTCTTATTACAACATAAGCTTCCCCTTAACTTTTGATGAATTCTATAAGATTTTTGATAAAGTTATGGGTAAATCATTTAAAATAAGGAAGAGGCTAGAATACTAGAGTTTTAGATTTGAAGGTGCTTAATCTCAAGATTCTTCTTCAAGATATTCAATTACTTCTTGGATAGATATTTCAATGTCTTTTTTTTTTCTTTTGAAATATATACAAGGCCTGCAAGAATTACTATGTCTAGATAAATGGCGATCCATTTTTTCTTTTGTTCTTTTTCTTAATATATTCTAATTCTACCTCAATCAAATGTTTGCCCATCCCTTATCATATGTTTTAGTTCATTAATAAATTCAATTAAATTAAGTTTCATCCCTTATTGAAATAAAATAAAAAGTCATAAGCATTTTAATGAGTAGCCTTTAATTTCATAAATCACCCTTTTGAAATACCCAATGATCTCTATGTTTAGGTAGAAGAAAATCATTTTAGGCATATAATTACTAATATTAACTTTCATCTTCCTTAAATAGTTTTCACATTTCCCCAATTTAATTTTTATTTTCCCAACGTTAATTGACCAAGATGTATGAAAGCGGTCAGTAAAAGAAATCTCAGCAAGCTAAGAATTACTTGTAGGCAGTCAACCAGATAAAGTGTCCTCCCCCAACCTTTTTCACACCTTACTAACAACATATGAGTAACACAATAGTAGAACATAAAAAAAATATTGGATATGAATCATAGCTCAAGCCACAACAGGTTAAAAAACCTGGATGCATGCAATTAGAGTGCTTAAAGTAAAAGTGCAGGCAAACAAATAGTAAAAATAGCAGGAAAATGAAATATAGGAAAACCAATCACAATCTCTTTAGTACATCAAGTCCACTTATATCAAAGAGAATAATCCAAATTTACCAATATATCAGTCAAATGCCGAAGCAAAGTAATCTATACAACAAAACCAATCATAGAAACAAGTCCAAGTCTCCTTGCTCCTCTCGGTCACTCAACACCATGGTGTCTTGAGTAGGGCTCCAGATGATGAATGATGGTGTCAGGGGTATAAGTCCAAACCCTCAGTGCTTTTGGAATGCTCCCAGCCACCCATGAATGTACTCGTAATGGTGCTGGTGCAGACTAGCATAGTAGGCAAATTGATGATGTAGGTCATTGAGCTCAGAGGTCATGGTGTCATGGATGCTTCAGAGCTCTCTGACATCTCTAATCAGCTCCTCCTAGAGTCTCAACATCTCCCTATTATCTCTAGTCAAATCAATAAGGGTGGAGTAAAATGACACTAAAAGATCAGCATCAAGATGAGTTCTCCCCTCGCTTGAGGGAAGCAACACTAGCTAGGAATATGCATCTACAAAAGACCTACTGATCAATTTCTGCGGATGCAGAAGCTTCTCATCATATCCTCCATAAATACCCTCCATAACATATAAGGCAGGTGATCAGACTAGGGTGCTCCAAACCTTTGGTCGACTAGTCATTAGCAATATAGGCAATGAACTTGTGAATCAAGACACCAATATCAATAGAAATGCCCTTCAAAATGCAGACATTCAAAATGATCTACTCCTTCATCACATTAATGAGGCTAGTGGTGGGGAGCATCTTAGCAACTATGAAGTAGTGCCAAGCCCTAAACTTCTTAGTGAGGTGAGTGAGGTAAATTGATCAACATCTCTTCATCATCTCCTGAGCGAGTCCTACACACACTAGTGGAGCCCGTGAGGAAACTGATTACCTTCTGGTAATCAGGGAAGTGAGGCTACCAATCCCACAATTTGGGATGCAGAGCACATCATACACATGATTGATGATCGTGGATCAAAGGAGAGCATCTTCCATTGAACAAAGACTCTCCCTTCAGTGTATTCCTTCGCATTTGCATAGAATTCTTGGACAAGATTGGCTACAAAGGGTTCAAAAATATACATGAAATTTTAAAACCCACAACACTCAATCTCTCCTCCAAGTTTTTGGAATTCTCTTTCAAGAATTAATTTCTTCTTGCCCACAAAACCCAGGAAATGTTTTTGTGCCGTCAAGCTCACAAACTGTTTCTTATCATAGGAAGAGGAACTACATCTTCTATGCATTTTTTGAGCCACGTGAATCAAATCAAATGAAGAATAAGGCTAAACAAGGAAGTGGGGAAGACAGTCTCAAGAAAGAAATCAACTTTCTGTCAAAAAAAATCAAAATAAAAAATATGGAGCTTTACCGAAGGAAACCAACGCAAAAACCCTTCTCCCACGCTCCGATCTATCTTCCTTAAGAAAATGGTAGAGTCCCGACGAATTTTCATACAATATTAGGTGTTATAGGGCTAGGGAAGTTAAGTGCGCATGGGAGATGGATAAAGGAGGTGAACAGGGAGAAGAAATGAAGCCGCTCAAATGTTAAAAAGAGTCGTAATCACATGTTGGTGGGGTCGCAAACCGGCATGGCCATGCCAAAAAATGGCATGGTCACACTAGCTAAAAACAATGCTACGGGCAATGACAGTATGGTCACGCCAGTGCAAATTAATTTTTAGGTAGGGAGACTACGTGACCACACCACACATGTGGCATAATTACACCAATCTCTTAGTTTGGGTGGTGTGGTCACACCGAGTGCAACCCAAGTGTGTGCCACGTTTCACTCACCAGACTCATTTTTACACATTCTTTCCCCTTAAAACCTTATAATAACATTCTTAAGTACAAAATAACCAGAGAGGACATAAATCACAAAAAACTTAAAAATAAAATTTAAAGTAAATTTTCAAAGCAAATGAGTGGAAATAAATTCCAAAATAATAGATAACGCTTGAGTTGCCTCCCAAAGTAGTGCTTAGTTTAACATCACTAGCCTAATGATGTCAGTTCTATTATTTAGGATAATTCTAACCTTAGGATTGTAATTGGATCTTTAGTCTCTGTTCCTAGGCAAGGTTTCAACCTCTGCCCATTAACTTTAAAGATATTCTCAGTTTTACTATCCTGAATGTCTACATCTCTAAATGTGTACATCTTTACTACAGTGAATAGTCTTGACCACCTGGATTTAAATTTTCTTGAAAATAATTTTAATCATGAATTATGCAATAAAATCTTTTGTCCAGGGTGAAATTCCTTCCTAAGTAACTTTTGATCATGTTTTCTCGTAAGCTTCTAATCTAATTTCATCCAGTTTGTTCAACTGCAGTAATCTTTTTTCTGCCACATCTTTCAATTATAATTAAATTCTTTAATTTTCAACTAAGCCTTATGTTCTAATTCTACTCGTAGGTGGCAGGCTTTTCAAAAAATCAGTTTGTTGGGAGAAATTTCTATAAGAGTTTTGAAAGATGTCCTATGACCACAAGAAAATATATTGCGAATTTTATACCAATTTCATATGAAATTACACTTTAAAGAAATGCATTTTCTGTGTTTTATTGCAGTAATGAAGATTTATAGGTGCTGAGAGCAAAAAGAGCAAAAAGGTGCTAATCTGGAGCAAAAAGGACAAAAATTGATGAAAATTGAACTGTCCCGCCGACGGCTAGATTTAAGCCGCCGACGACAAGATTTTCCCGAAAGCTTTTAATATATTATAATAGAGCCTGCCGACGGCGAGATCGAGCCCGCCGACGACGAGCGTGAAGCTGCACTTGCTTCTAGAAGCCCGTCGACGGCGAGATTGAGCCCGCCGATGGCGAGACAGTTGATTCAAGCCAAATTTGATGAATCTGGATGTGTTTTGAAGAGGTGTTTAAGAAACCTTTGGAAATATGACTCCTTCTATATATAGGAACGATTTTTGTGTCATGGAGGAGTAGTTGAGGAGTTATGAGTGTCATTAAGAGTCAGTTAGTGTAAAATTTGTGCTTCCTTTTATAGTAAGAGTTAGTGTTTAGTGTCTTGGTGAGTTATAAGTGTGTTGTACAAGAAGGAAGAGTCGGAGGAACTTGAAGAATGCTGCTTGGGAGAAGAATTGAGATAAATATATTTGTTTATTGTTTCATAACTTTAAATGAAATCCGACATATGTGTTATTATTCCCAGTGCATTACGAGTAGTTTTAACTGTCTTTCTCCTTATTGTTGAGGTTTTGTGAAATGAAGAATTAAAAGAGTTGTGCTTTAATAATATTAAATAGAGATTGTGATAATTTTTTACTTAAATCTTAATTTACTTTCAATTTGACGAATTGAATTGTTAACATTTGTTGAATTATCAACTATAGTAAAGATTACATCCAAGATTCAGGGAATTCAAAAGCCTTGAAAGGAGGGTGCAAATAAATAGAGAAATATTAATTATCGGGTGAAGAATTGAGTATTTTAGTGCGACATACTAAAATCTTCAATTCGAGTCTTATTGTTTGGGAGTCGAAGTGTAGATGTTAGCCCTCGAGGTGAGGGGAACGTGGGAGCTACGAAGTGGCGACCGGTATCCTCCCGAGCTAGCCACGGATTCAGTAACCAAACATAAGTATTAGTCAAAGTTCTTTGCACCTGGACCAAAGGGTAAAGAATATGAATGCTCTTATTTGGCACAATATAGTTCTAAACTCATTTAATTATTCATTCAGTCAATCCTCTTAACAAGGAGAAAGATTCTTTTCTAAATTGACTTATATATTCTGTCTTTTAAGTATTAGTTTTAAGTTTAAGCATTTTTCATTTTTCGTATAGTTTACTAAATTAGATTAGTAATCGGCTTTACTAAAAAATTAGTCTGTAAATCTCTAACTTCCCTGTGGGATCGATATCTAGGACTCCAATAGAGCCCTTTATTACTTGAACGATATGTATACTTGCGTTGATTAAAAGGGGAGAGAGTACAATTGCTAATTACTTTGAAAAACATATATAACTTTATTAAGCTTAACAATTATACACATATTTTTATTTTTACCCTACTCTCCCCCTAGGCTGAATTCTTATATATCTGCGGATCGGTCGGTTAAGTTTTTGGTGCCATTTCGGGAAGCAAAGTAATTATTAATGTAATTACTAAAATAATTATTAAAGATAATTACTAGAGTAACGGACTATTTTATTATTATTTTAGTGGTGTATGCGTAAATTTGGAACCGAAAGTTTAATACCTTACGATTCAAAATTAGAGCGCACTATTAAAAAAACTAGAAAACAGAAAAGAGAAATCATAAAAGTAAATCAAATGCCAAATAATCCAAAAATTGAAAATATAAACCAACCAAGACCTTTGAAAGATTACGCTAACTCTACATTAGATGAAATTCACTTAACTATCCAAAATCCTGATGTAGCGGCTAACTCATTCGAGCTTAAACCTGCAATTATCCAAATGGTACATAATAATCAATTTAGTGGTTCACCAAATGAAGATTCTAATTCACATCTTGCGAGTTTTTTAGAGCTATGTGCTACTTTTAGATATGACGGAGTATCTAATGATGCTTGTTTGACTTAGATTTATTTCCTTTTTCTTTAAGGGATAAAGGCTAAGATGTGGTTAAATTCATTAGCACCTGAATCAATTAAAACTTGGGGAGAATTATCATAAAAATTTCTATCCAAATATTTTCCTCCAAAAACTGCAAAGCTTAGAAATGATATAACTTCTTTTAGTCAGTTTGACGGAGAATCAATATATGAAGCTTGAGAGAGATTTAAAGATCTTCTTAGGAAATGCCCACATCATGCATTACCAGATTGGTTAATTATACAAACTTTTTATAATTGTTTAGTAGGATCTCTTAGATCAATCGTTGATGCTGCTGCTAGAGGTTCATTAATGTCAAAACCTTTTGATGAAGCTTTTTCATTAATTGAAGAAATGACTACTAATAATTTTCAATGGCCTTCTGAAATGTTATATCCTTAAAAAATAGCCAGTATACATGATTCTAATGCAATATCTATGTTAGCTTCTCAAATTGCTGCTATATCCAAGAAATTAGATCATTTTGGAATGAATTATTCTCCTAATATGACAGAAAGTTTATCTGGACAAATTTTAATTGGAATAACAATTCTGCTAATCAGCAATGGAAGAATAATTCAGTAAACCCAGTAGGAAATCCATCTAACCAAGGAAATGCTAATTTTAAACCTTCTGATCCACCTGGATTTAATAATAACTCTCAATTTAAAGATAAGATGTTATCTATGGAAAAATTAATATTAAATATGGGTCGACATTTACGGAATCGAGGTAATCAGTTACAAATTCAAGGAAACCAATTACAAACTCAAGGAACAACAATTAAAAATATTGAAACTCAACTTAGACATATCGCTACTGCACTTAATAATAGAAGTCCTGGAACTTTTCTATGTAATGTGGAAATAAATCCTAAAGATCAAGGAAAAGAACAAATTAAAGCAATACAGTTACGAAGTGGAAAAGAGTTAGAAACAAGAATACATAAAGAAACAGAAAGTCAGAATGAGGAGGTAGAAATCGAAAAAGATAAGGATCAGAAAGATCAAAATCTAGAAGATCCATTGATACCCATAAAAATTTTTGTAGAAAAACCACCACCACCATTTCCTCAGCGACTAAGGCAACATAAAAAAGATAAGCAATTTTCAAAATTTCTTGAAATTTTAAAAAAATTAAAGGTAAACATTCCTTTTGTAGAAGCATTGGAACAAATGCCCAATTATGTGAAATTTATGAAGGATATTTTGAATAAAAAAAGAAAATTCACAGACTATGAAACTGTTGCACTTAGCAAAGAATGTAGTGCAATTATTCAGAAAAAGCTTCCCGAAAAATTAAAACAACCTGGTAGTTTCACTATACCTTGCGCTATTGGAGAAAATTTTATGGAAAAGCATTATGTGATTTAGGAGCCAGCATAAATCTAATGCGTCTATCAATTTTTAAAAGATTAGGATTAGGAGAAGTCTCACCTACTTCAGTAACTCTTCAGTTAGTTGATCATTTTGTTACTTTTCCTAAGGGAGTTATTGAAGATGTGTTAGTAAAAGTGGATAAGTTTATCTTCCCAGTAGATTTTATTGTTTTAGATATGGAAGAAGATAAAGAAATACCCATAATATTAGGAAGACACTTCTTAGCTACTGGAAAAGCTATGATTGATGTTTAAAAAGGAGAATTAACTATGAGAGTAAACGATAAAAAAGTTACCTTCAACATTGCAAAATCAATGAAATATCCTGCTATAGAAAAAGATGATGAATATTTTTGAATGGAAATTATTAAACATCTACAAAATGAACATTTTAAAGAATACTTTGACGAAAAACTTGAAATAGAAAATACTGAATTAATTGAAGAAACAAACAATGAAGAATTAGATTATATACAGGAAAAATTTGAATTGTTGGATAATACAGAAAATGCTGAAAATAATATAGTTCCATCAATTATTAAACCTCCTGAACTTATATTGAAAATCTTACCTACTCATTTGAAGTATGCTTTTTTAGGCAACTCTTCAAATTTACCAGTTATTATATCAGCAAAATTAAATGAATCACAAGAGCAAAAACTTTTGGACACATTAAAAAAATATAAGAAAACTTTTAGCTGGAATTTAACAGATATTAAAGGAATTAGTCCTTCAATATGTATGCACAGAATTATTTTAGAAACCGAACACAAACCAAGAGTTGATCCTCAAAGGAGATTAAATCCAATTATGAAAGAGATAATCAAGAAAGAAATATTAAAATGGTTAGATAATGATATTATATATCCTATTTCTGATAGTGCTTGGGTAAGCCCAATTCACTGTGTTCCTAAGAAAGGAAGAGTGACTGTTGAAGCTAATGAAAATAATGATTTAATACCTATAAGACAAGTTACTGGATGGCGTATATGTATTGACTATTAAATGCAGCCACCAGGAAAGATCACTTCCCTTTACCATTTCTAGACCAAATGTTGGATAAACTAGCCAGACATGAATATTTTTGTTTTTTAGATGGATATACCATTTATCATCAAATTCATATTGCTCCTGAGGATCAAGAGAAAACTACATTTACCAGCCCTTATGGAAGATTCGCTTTTCGAAGAATGCCTTTTGGATTATGTAATGCACCTGCAACATTCCAGAGATGTATGATGTCTATATTTAGCAAATTAATTGATGATGGAATGGAAGTATTTATGGATGATTTCTCTGTATTTGGAACATCATTTGACGTATGCTTGAGTCACCTTGAAAAAGTCTTAGAAGTATGCGAGAAAACTAACTTAGTTCTAAATTGGGAGAAATGTCGATTTATGGTTGCGGGAGGAATTGTATTAGGGCATAAAATTTCGAAAAATGGCATGGAAGTAGATCCTGCAAAAATTCAAGTTATAGCTAAATTACCACCTCCTACTACAGTGAGAGGGGTAAGAAGTTTTCTTGGACATGCTGATTTTTTCAGACTCTACATAAAAGATTTTTCAAAAATTACTAAACCTCTATTCCAACTTTTAAAAAAGGACAAGAAATTTGAATTCACAACAGAATGCTTAAATGCTTTTGAATTAATAAAAGATAAATTAATCACAACACCTATAATAGTTTCCCCTAATTGGGAGAAACCATTTGAACTTATGTGTGATGCTAGTGATTATGCTTATAGGAGCCGTTCTTGGACAAAGATATGATAAAATTTTTAAAGTCATATCTTATCTTAGTAAAACTCGCAATAATCGTGAAATCAACTACACAGTTACGGAAAGAGAATTATTAGCAATTGTTTATGCTTTTGATAAATTTAGATCTTACTTAATTGGAACTAAATATATTGTGCATACTGATCACTCTGCTATTAAATATCTAATACAAAAGAAGGATATCAAACCAAGATTAATCAGATGGATATTATTGACGCAAGAATTTGATTTTGAAATCATTAATAAAAAGGAAACTGATAATCAAATTGCTGATCATTTATCAAGACTAGAATATAATGAACTATCTGACACTGATAATGAAATTACAGACCATTTTCCTGACGAACAGCTTTATAATATAAATGAATGGAAAATACCTTGGTATGCTTCGATATAGTAAATTATATTGTAAGTGATATTTTACCACCCATGCTAACTCGCAACAACGAGAAAAATTCATTCATGATGCTAAAACATATTTTTGGGATGAACCAAATTTATATAAGCAATGTAAGGATTCAATAACTAGAAGATGTGTGCCTTATGAAGAAACTAAACAAATCATTAAAAAATGTCATGATTCTGAATTTGGAGGACATTTTGGAACAGATAAAACTGCTTAAAAAATTTTACAATCCAGATTTTATTGGCCTACTCTTTTTAGAGATGTATATAGATATATCAAAACTTGAGATAAATGCCAACGAGTAGGAAATATATCTAGAAGAAATGAAATGCCTCTAAATTTTATATTAGAAGTTGAAATTTTTGATGTTTGGGGATTAGATTTCATGGGACCATTTATACCTTCATTTGGAAACACATATATATTAGTTGCTGTTGATTATGTTTCTAAATGGATTGAAGCACAAGCCTTACCTCGATGTGATGCTAAGAGTGTTTCAAGATTTTTAATGAAAAATATTTTTACAAGATACTGAATGCCGAGAGTGATTATCATTGACAGATGATCCCATTTTAGGAACAAATATATTCACAAATTAGAAGAAAAATTCAACATTAATCATAAAATTTCAACTGCTTATCATCCACAAACCGAGTGGATTAGTCGAAGTTTCTAATCGAGAAATTAAACAAAGTTTAGAAAAAGCGCAAACCCTAATCGATTAGATTGGTCTACAAGACTAGACAACTGCATTATGGGCATACGGGATCTGCTTATAAAACTTCGATTGGAATGACTCCTTACGAGCTTATTTATGGAAAAACTTGTCACTTACTAGTTGAATTAGAGCACAAAGCATATTGGACGATTAAAGAATTTAATTATAATTTAAGAGAAGCTGGTAAGAAGAGATTATTACAGATGAATGAATTAGAAGAATTAAGAAATGAATCTTACAATAACGATAGAATCTATAAAGAGAAAATGAAATTATGGTATGATCGAAAGATTAAACTGAAAAAGTTTGAACAAGGACAAGAAGTTTTGCTCTATAATACAAGATTAAAATTATTTCATTGAAAATTGAAATCTCGATGGTTAGGACCTTTCACTATAACTCAAATATTTACCTACGGAGCTATAAAAATTGAAGATCCTAAGACTGGACACAAATTTAAAGTAAATGGACATAGATTAAAATCATATTTGAAGGATGAAGACCCAATTTTAAAGAGGTTTTAATGTTGAGTCAACCTGATTAACAACCAGAATAGCTCGGGCTGACGACATTAAACCAAGTGCTTTATGCGAGGCAACCCATAGTAGTCTTAAATTATAGTTTATTTACTTGATTTATTGATAATTATAGTATAAATGAGTTCTACTACTCATATTTATCTTTATAATCATCACAATATTAAGATTAATAAAAGAAATTAAAAATTTTGGAAACAAAAGCGAAACTGGGCAAATTTACCTTAGCTTGCTGACGGCGAAATTGACGCCGCCGTTGGCGAGATCTGCGCGCCTTAATTCAGTTTAAAATTATAACTATCCCGCCGACGGCGAGACTGGTATAAGAGTGGTTTTTGGGAGTTATTTTGGCGGTTTCTGGCGATTCTAAGTGTTTTTCTCTATATAAGACGCCTAGAACTCGAAATCTTCACTTTCTAATTCTTAGAAATGAATAGAAACTCCACCAAAACAAGAAATTATGGCATCCAATCCACTTGAAATCACAAAATCCCAAGTGTTCAATAGGAGAAATTTCGTCAGTTATGAGGCACAGAGAATATTCAACAAGGTTATGACGAAAAAGCGATTGATTAAAGAAAGAGGATTCGTTAATAGAGGAGCGAAGAATTCAACAACATCTATTGATGCGATGATTATTCGACAACGTTGGGAGGTATTATGCTATACAACTTCTGCGGTAGTTATCCCTGTAGTCAAAGAATTCTACTCCAATCTTCATGGAATCAACAATGAAAGCGTATTTGTACGAGGCAGATGGGTAACTTTCACTCCTTCAAGAATTAATGAGTTGCATTCAATTGAGAATACACTTATTTGCCACTACTCAAATTTCGTCCCTACAAGATACAATATGAATGAGATTTACCGATACTTAACTGATGAACCAGAAGATTGAGAAATGCGAGAAGACGGGTACGTTAGTTTTTCTGCATCACTTCTTAACCCCGTCTCTAAGCACTGACACTTCTTTATTTCCTCAAAATTATTACCCACTATGAGGGTAAATAAAGTTTGTAAGCACTCGCACTTCTTTATTATATTCAAACTGGATTACCCATCGACGTTGGAATTATTATTGTGAAGTCTGCCTTAGGCCTAATTGTGCATGGATCTATTCACGGGCTCAGACATCCTTTAAAAATTTTCGCATTATGTAGTCAAGTTTTCTACGAAGCTTGGGAAAAAGTATTATTACCTTGGAAACCATTAGATCCGACTGATATGTTTCCTACTTTGGATAACGATAATGAGACAACCATTATTACGGACCAAGCATCTCAAAACAATCCTTCAATCAAGCCCTTGACTGATAGAACGAACATGATCTTACGGAAACTTAAAGGATTGGAGTATGATATACAAAATGTGATGAATTCCATTGACAATATCTCTGATTTATTTGATCACATTGACTAGAGAATTAAAGAGCACTTTGATCAATCAGGACATCTGGAAGCTAGTTTTATACAACTTCTCAGAAGGAAGGGATGGATTGAAGAAGATTCTACCGAAGAATTCCCTTTCAGGCATTTTTATAATCTGTTCGTTCATTTACGTTCTATCGAAAATATCAGAGAAGAATTAAGTTCAGATCTTGATGAGTAGAAGATATTCATTCGTACTTATTTGTGTGTGATTGCTTAAATTTAGTTTTTATTTGCACTTTATATAGTTAATCTCAGTCTAGATATGATTGTGTGTTATTTGTTTAGTCTCGGCGTTTTGAGTATTGTAGTGTGGATTGCGACGCTGAATTGTGTGTGTGTTAAGATTTTTCAAAGCAATTTCTTAGTGATGTAGTGTGTGTGAAATTTATAATCACTTGGATTTCATATATATAAGTTATAATGTTTGTATTGTGTAAATTTATATGTTAATATAGTATCTAATCATTATAAAGTATATTCTAAAGTGACCAGACATTATTCAGGCTTAAAATGAATTGGAAACATTATAAATATTAAAGATATTAAAAATTCGAAAACCTCGCCGACAGCGAGATTGATCCCACCGACGGCGAGATTTTCCCGAAACTTTTGACCTCTTTGAATTAATTAGCTCACCGACGGCGAGAAATTTCTCGCCGACAGCGAGATTCAGTAAAACACTATATTTTGACCAGTCAGCCGTCACTATTCATCATCCCCTTCCTCAAAATTTCGAAAAACCGACCTAGGGCTTGATAGATCGAAGATTTGGAGCAATTTCAACACATTTTGACACCGGATTTCGTCTTCCCTTGGTAAGAGCTTCCATCCTATATACATTTTTTTGATTTTCACCATGAATTTCTTCCACATTGAGGAATTTTGAAAAAAATTAAAATGTGGAGTAAAGATTTGGAAGAAGTTCATGGAAATTGATTTAGAGTGATTTTAGTCATCTTTACAAGCCATTTTAGTAATATTTTAGAGATTAGTTGAGATTTTTGTAAATTTGATAGATCGAAAAAATGGCTCCGCGACAAAAGAGGCGAATGGATTATGACGAAACACGATTTGTAAGTGTTCGAGCGCAATCAAGATACTCCCACAATATCCAAGCAAGGAAGTGCATACAAGATCGAGTATTTAAGAATCCGGAGGAGAAGTGGAACGAACCATAAAAGAGAGGAGATGGGAAAATTTACGTTATACAACAAATAGGGCTGCAGTGGAAGTAGTGAAGGAATTTTATGCCAACCTAACTGAAATAGAAGATGCACAAATAAAGGTTAGAGGATTTTTAGTCGATTTCAATGCTGCAAGAATCAATTCTTTCTACGAAGTACGTGAACTACACACCAGGGAGTATGATACTTTTGGAACAATGGAAGGACCGCTGGAAGAAGGAATCAACTTTCTCACTGATGGGAAAGGGGTTTGGAAAATCAAGCAGCGTGAACATGTAAACTTCCCTCTTTCTATGCTGAATGCAATATCTAAAGCTTGACACTATCTTATTTGTTCTACCTTGTTACCTACCTATCACCATAGTGAAGTAACAAGAGATAGAGCAGTTCTAAATTTCTTTATTCAGAACCAAAGAAGTATTAATGTGGGAAGTATTATTTACAAGAATGTATTAGCCTCTGCAAGAAGTGAGAGTGGAGGAGGACTAGGGCATCCTGGTCTAATTTATGCACTCTTCCAATTATCTGGGGTAGAGGCAAGAGATGATGAGGAATGGGTGGAGCCTATGAAACCCATTACCCAGGCTAATATAAAGACTTATGAAGCCCACGAAGGATGGAGATCTGGAACTAGGAACCTTCAACTAGTAGGGATATTCCCTCCACCAGTTATGATCCTCCTACTTATAGTTCTCCTACCCTTCATGATTTGATGAATGAAATGACCCTGCAGCGGAAGAATTTTGAAAAGATTAAGGAAAAATTACAGCATATTGATCAGAGAATTGGAGGATTAGAGCGAAGGCACAATTATAACAACGAGTATCTCCAGAGACATTCAGAGTTTGAGATAGCTTATTATAATGCTGAGAATCGTTATAGGAGAGGAGAACTTGATGTTTTATTTCGTAAGTGCCCCTGTTACAGTCATTACCAACCTACTCCACCTGCGGAACAAGGAGATGAAGATTTTGCTTGGGATTTTAATATTGGTGATAAGATTCTCTGATTAGATATTTATGTTATGTGATTGTTTGTTTGTTTTGTTAGATTCTGTATTGATGTTTAGTTTATGAACTTCGATTATTATATTGTGTAAGACATTTTAATATTGTTGCATAAGTTAAATTTGTGTGGCTTTTAAATTTTAATATTTCAATTTGTGATTGTAACTCTGAAACTGGATTTGTGAAATATATGTGGATGTTGTGTTATGTTGTGGTATAAATTGTGTTAGTAGTTGTACTTATTTCAAAACTTCTTTACACAGCAATTTCTTTGATATTATGTGTGTAGAAAGTTATTAACAGTACAGGGTAATTAAATAATGGCAAGAACCTGCAGAACTTCAAAAAGAAGAAATACCTAAAACACAAATGTATGATTTAAATTTAAAGTTTGTTTTCTTTTCACCCTATATAGATAGATAGAAAAATTGAAGTTTGGGGGAGGGAAAAATACAAATTTAATTATTAATTTGTTCTCAATTTATATTTTCAAAAATTATTATAGAATGATTTTTACGTGGTAATTTTAATTCAGTGAACTAGAATTAATTTATTTAATTATTATAGAAAGTTAATAGAAACACTATTAATGATTAACTAATTTTGTAGATTAAGATATTTAGTATAAGAGAATAAGAATATAGTTAACTATTTAAAGTAAGGAAAATTATATTTTCAAATATAAAATTCTTAGGTATTTAGTTGAGAAAGAAAAGATTGAAACTCAATGAAGTAAAAACTTTGAAATACATATAAGGAAAGTAAATGTTTCAAGTTTCAAATTTAGGAAGAGGAAAATGAAGTTCAAAATTATTAACAGGCTAACCAAAAATAGTGATCCTCACTTGAAAAAGAAAAGAAAAAAAAGGGATTGAAAATCAATCCAAAAAGAAAAGAAAAAGAAAATATATATATATAAGTGAGGAGAAGCTTGAGGAGATGCCTTATCAAAAATTGGCTTCATTTGAATCAACCTAAAGGGTAAACTTCAGTTACATTTCGAACTTATATATATGGATTAGTATTTTACTAAGTAGTGCTTTCATGAAATTCCTATCATCTGAATATCTTAAGTAATTTAATATCAAAAAATATAGCCATTCTTGAAATAAATAGAAGACTAGAAATCTTAAACTTGAGGACTAAATAACCTTATATCAATATAATTAGTTTAATTGTTTAAAAAATATTTCTAGAAAACTTTACTATAATTCTTATTTAAATTAAATTCATAGTAATTCTGAATAAAAACTTTACTACAAATAATCATTACTTTTATGTAGTATCTAAATTACTTGAGAACAAGTAATAGTTAAGTTTGGGGGATTTTGACCAGAAGAAAATATATTGCGAATTTTATACCAATTTCATATGAAATTACACTTTAAAGAAAGGTATTTTCTGTATTTTATTGCAGGAATGAAGATATATAGGTACTGAGAGCAAAAAGAGCAAAAAGGCGCGAATCTGGAGCAAAAAGGACAAAAATTGATGAAAATTGAACTGTCCCGCCGACGGCGAGATTTAAGCCGCCGACAGCGAGATTTTCCCAAAAGCTTTTAATATATTATAATAAAGCCCACTGACAGCGAGATCGAGCCTGCCGACAGAGAGCCTGAACGGTTGGCCTTGCTTCTAGAAGCCCGCCGACAGTGAGATCAAGCCCGCCAACGGCGAGACAGTTGATTCAAGCTAAATTCGATGAATCTGGACGCGTTTTGAAGAGCTGCTTAAGCAACCTTTGGAAATTTGACTCTTTCTATATATAGGAATGATTTTTGTGTCATGGAGGAGTTGTTGAGGAGTTAAGAGTGTCATTAAGAGTCAGTTAGTGTAAATATTGTGCTTCCTTTTATAGTAAGAGTTAATGTTTAGTGTCTTGGTGAGTTATAAGTGTGTTGTACAAGAAGGAAGATTCAGAGGAACTTGAGAAATCTGTTTGAGGAGAAGAATTGAGATAAGTATATTTGTTTATTGTTTTATAACTTTAAATGAAATCCAACATCTGTGTTATTATTCTCATGCATTCTGAGTAGTTTTCTTTGTCTTTCTCATTGTTGTTGAGGTTTTGTGAAATGAAGAATTAAAAGAGTTGTGCCTAATAATATTAAATAGAGATTGTGATAATCTTTTACTTAAATCTTAATTTACTTTCAATTTGGCCGATTGAATTGTTAACATATGTTGAATTATCAACTATAGTAAAGATTACATCCAAGATTCGGGGAATTCAAAAGCCTTGAAAGGAGGGTGCAAATAAATAGGGAAAAATTAATTATCGGGAGAAGAATTGAGTATTTTAGTGTGACGGACTAAAATCTTCGATTCGATCTTGTGTTTAGAGAGCTGAAGAGTAGATGTTAGCCCTCGAGTGAGGGGAACTTGAGAGCTCGAAGTGGCGACCGATATCCTCCCAGCTAGCCACGGATTCGGTAACCAAACATAAGTATTAGTCAAAGTTCTTTGCACCTGGACCAAAGGGTAAAGAATAGGAATGCTCCTATTTGGCACAATATAATTCTAAACTCATTTAATTTTTCATTCACTCAATCCTTTTAACAAAGAGAAATATACTTTTCTAAATTGACTTATATATTCTGTCTTTTAAGTATTAGTTTTAAGTTTAAGCATTTTTCATTTTTCGTATAGTTTACTAAATTAGATTAGTAATCGACTTTACTAAAAAAATTAGTCTGTAAATCTCTAACTTCCCTGTGGGATCGATATCTAGGACTCCAATAGAGCCTTTTATTACTTGAACGATATGTATACTTGTGTTGATTAAAAGGGGAGGGAGTACAATTGCTACTTACTTCGAAAAACATATATAACTTTATTAAGCTTAACAATTATACACATCTTTCTATTTTTACCCTACTCTCCCCCTAGGCTGAATTCTTATATATCTGCGGATCGGTCGGTCATCCTATAAGCCCAAAATGCATAATCAAGTCTAAGGGATCATTCTTTATGGTTTGGGTTAACAGTTTCTTCTAGGATTCTCTTAATCTTCCTATTAGAAACCTCAGCTAAACAACTAGTTTGG
Source organism: Papilionanthe hookeriana x Papilionanthe teres (assembly GCA_022702705.1). NCBI lineage: Eukaryota > Viridiplantae > Streptophyta > Magnoliopsida > Asparagales > Orchidaceae > Papilionanthe > Papilionanthe hookeriana x Papilionanthe teres. The sequence continues at coordinate 57,665,479 of CM040425.1, forward strand.
GGATGGTATGTAGTAACAATCATGTGAGTTTTTCTGAAATTTTAGAATAATGCCTCCATTTTTTATTACAAAAGTGGCTACCCTTATCACTGATAATCACCTCAGGTATTCTAAATCTACTAAATATATATTTCTTGAAAAATTTAAGAGCACTCAGAGCATGAAAATTGGGTAGTGTCACTGCCTCAATCCACTTAGAGGCATAATCTACAACTGCCAGTATATAAAGATTTCCAGAAGAAGGTGTAAAAGGTCCCATGAAGTCTATCCCCAAACATTAAATATCCCAACTTCCAAAGTAGCATTGAGGAGCATCTCATCTCTTTTAGAACTATTCCATATCCTATGACATATATCACAAATTTTCACATATTGATTAACATCCTTAAAGATGGTAGGTTAGCAAAATCCATATTGCAAGAGCTTCAGTTTTGGATCCACCAAAATACCCCCCAGATTTTGAATCATGATAGTCTCTAATCATATCGTTGTTCTCTTTTAAGAGTACATATCTTTTAAGGATTTGGTATTTAAACTTCTTAAACAAATAGGGCTCATTCCAGCAGTAGCATCTAGCATCGGAGAAACCATAAGAAATAATCCTTCTAATAATGGAATTTAAAATATCAGCATACCATCAGGTAACCTTCTCTAAAATGACGAGGAGTTGCTTGTCAATAAAGTTCGCTTTTATGTCTGAAAGACACTCATCAGATTTATCTTTCTCGAGCATGGAAAGTGGTCAGCTACCTGATTCTCCGTACTTTTTCTATTGATAACCTATAGATCAAATTCTTGCATCAAAAGGACCCATCAGATCAACCGGGGTTTGGAATCCTTTTTGGTTACAAGATATCTGATAGCGGCGTGGTCAGTGTGAATAATGACACGAGTCCCTATAATGTAGGATCTAAACATGTCAAGGGTAAATACTATGGCCAAGAGTTCCTTCTTAGTGCTGGTGTAATTCATTTGGGCTCGTTGAGGGTTCTACTCGCATAATAAATGACATGAAAGATATTCTCTCACCTCTGGCTTAAAACTGCTCCGGCATCAAAGTCATAAGCATCACACATCAGCACAAAATAGAAGTCTCAATCAGGTGTAATCATAACAGGTGTCGTGATTAATTTAGCCTTAGTAGTTTGAAAGGCAGCTATCATACATCATCAAAAAATTAAAGAGCACATCCTTCTCTAATAAATGGAAAAGAGGCTTTGTGATATTAGAGAAGTCATTAATGTTTCGTTGATAAATCCAGCATGCACTAAAAAATGCTGAATTCCTTTCCCTATGGTGGGTGGTTGAAGCCTTTTTATCACTTCAATCTTGGCAGGTTGAACTTTCATTCCTCTCTCAGAAATCTTGTGTCCCAGGACAATCCCCTCAATCACCATGAATTGTCACTTTTTTTCAATTTAGCACCAATTTTTTTTACACCTTTATAAATTTTTTCAAGATTAATCAGACAGGAATCAAATGAGGTGCTAAACACAGAGAAGTCATCCATAAATACCTCAATGATAGTCTCAATCATGTCAGAAAAATATGGAAATCATGTAGAGTTGAAAAGTGGCTTTCACATTACATAGTCTAAATGACATCCTCCTAAAGCCAAAAGTTCCATAGGGGCTAGGGAAGGTAGTCCTGTCCTAGTCCTTAGGGGCTATGAGCAGTTTGTTATATCTTGAATATCCATAAAGGAAGTAGAAAGGGTTCCTACTAACCTATCTAGTATTTTATCCAAAAAAAAGTAGGGGAAAGTGATCTTTCATTGTGGTGTCATTTAGCTTCCTATAGATAATGTAAATCCTCCATCCTGTAATGGCCCTTGTGGGAAACAATTCATTATTCTCATTCTCTATAACGATGACCCCCATTTCTTTGGTACACAGTGGATTAGATTGAACTAAGAACTATCTGAGATGAGGTGGATAATGCCTACCTCAAGCCATTTTAAGATCTACTTCTTTACTACCTCGTTAAGGATGTGGTTCAGTCCACTTTGTGGGTCAGCTTGAGGCGCATGTCCCTCCTACATCAGAATCGTATGCATACACAGAGATGGGTTTATTCCTTTAATGTCAGCTATGCTCCACCCTAATGCCCTCCTAAATGCATTAATAACCCTCATGAGCTTGTCCAATTGCTCCACAGTTAATTCATCATATATGATCACAAGTAAGGTCAAGGGCTCCCATAAGAAGGCATACTTAAGGTGAGTTAGTAAGGCTTTCAATTTCAGATCCGGGCATATCTCTATGGACAGTGCTAGGGGTTTAGTGTGAAAAGTCAAGTCTAAGGGCTCAGACTCTCCCTAAACCTCTTAGATTCACCTTCTACAAGCAGAGCAGATTCAACACTAGATTTCTCAGTCTCATCATCAAACACCTTGTGCTCTACTACGTCATCTTCTCAAGTTTCAGAAAGTTGGCTTGTCACCACCCCATCAACTAAGTCAACCTTAAAGCAATGATCGTCACTTTGATCTTGGGGAAATCTTATTGACTTCATGATATTAAAGTTGCCTTTTCATCATTCACCCTCATGGCAATTTTTCCTTGTTGTAAATCGATCATTGCCCTACCGATCTACCTAAAAAATACTCATTTTTATGCCTTATTTATCATTCAATTCTTAAGGATATTATGCTTTAATGAAAGGTATTTTTATGTTTTTGGATGTAGATGATTAAAAAAGAGTCCAAGAAAGAAAAAGAAGGAAAAAGGAGCAAAAGGAGCAAAAATGGAGCTTATGGAGCAAAATATTGGAATTATTGGCTTGGCGCCTAGGCGCCAGAATCCGGTGCCTAACAGCCAGTTCGATAAGACGCAGACAAGATTTTGACGACATTGGGCAGTTATTTTGACGGAGTTAAGCTATTATTGGAGCTTCTAGAAGACTGAAAGTTACTCCTAATATATAGGACATGTGATACAAAGCATCTGGAAGCAAGGAAACAGTTTTAATCGTGAAGAGGTGCGACCCAAAGCGAAGAGGTGCGAAAGACCTGGTCACAGAGTCCGGCGCCTAGGCGCCAGATCCCAGCGCTTAGGCGCGACAGTTACCTGCTAGAAGATGCATTGAATTTGGATGAATTTTGAAGAGGTTCCTTAAGCAATCCCTGGTTAAATTCAGAGCTCTATAAATAGGAGCCCATTCTACATAAAAAATCGCACCACCTCATACCCCTTAGGCACCCCATAGTCCCTAAGCACCTTCTCTAGTCTCTTCCACACTTAGAGTGTCACTTTACTTTGTATCTAGTGAGTTTATTTTGAGTATTTATTATGTGTTGTTGCTGTTGGAGTCTTTCATCATAGATTTGGAGTCAGTAGAAGTCAGCGGATCACTTGAAGGAACACTTCAGATAAGTATTTGTACCTTGGTTCAAAGTTTTATAAATATGTTTTGTTGTGTGAAAAAAAATAATATATATATAAATTACTTTTAATTTGAAAAATTCCAAAATATTTCTTAAATTTCTTACTTTTTTTTATCAAAACACTATCCTTGTGGGATCGATAACCAGGACTCCACTAGAGCCCTGTATTAATTGAATGATACATATACTTGCGTTTAAATTTCTGAATTTTACAATAATTATTATTAAATCTAAATATAAATTAATAAAAGTAAACCTCGCACATCAAATTTTTGAAGCCAATTGCTAGGAATTAAATATTCTAAAAAGTGGTATTAAATTCTTGTATTTTAAAGCATATATAAAGTCGCATCGCATCAAGTTTTTGGCGCCGCTGCCGGGGATAGGATAGAAAAAAATAAAAAGTAAAAAGAAATTAAAAAAAATAAAAATATATATAAAAATAAAACAAAAATAAAAATATTTTAAATTTTATGCCTAGTTCTGGATCTGAATGATTACTACCTTTTGCTTCTGAATTAGAAAGAATAATTAAAAGAATTAAAAAAGGAAAACAAATTTCAAAATATCAAGAAATGACTAACTTACATAACAATAATCAAAATCCAATCGAAATTAATGAACAAAATATTTATAAACCATTAAGGAATATCTGAAACCTGCAGTGATGAATTTCATGTTAGTATTCAAATGCCATCTGTAGATGCTAATTCTTTTGAGCTTAAACCTTCTATTATTCAAATAGTTCAAAATAATCAATTTGGAGGAACACATAATGAGGATCCAAATTTACATCTTGCTAGTTTTTTAGAACTTTATGCTACCTTTAAATATAATAATGTTTCTGATGATGCTATTAGGCTTAGACTCTTTTATTTTTCCTTAAAAGATAAAGCAAAGATGTGGCTTAATTCATTAGCAACTTGTTCTACTAAAACATGGGCACATATGGCACAAAAATTCCTTGCTAAATATTTTCCTCCTTCTAAAACTGCTAAATTGAGAAATGATCTTACTTCATTTACACAATTTGATGAAGAAACAATTTATGAAGCTTGGGAAAGATTTAAAGAATTATTAAGAAAATGTCCTCATCATGCTTTACCAGATTGGTTAATTATTCAAACATTTTATAATGGACTTATTGGATCACTTAGATCTATTATTGATGCTGCTGTTGGTGGTTCTTTAATAGTTAAGACGATTGAAGAAGCCTACACCTTAATTGAAGAAATGACTAATAATAATTTTCAATGGCCTTCTGAAAGGGTTAATCCTAAAAGAATGGCCAGTATTCAAGATAATGAAACCTTTTCTATTTTAGCTTCAAAAGTGGCTGCGATATCTAAGAAATTAGATAATTTTGCTATTAATATATCGCATGTAAGTAATGATAATTCTGCAAATTCTGATGATTCTCAAACAATGGAAACTTTGCAAGCTATTGCTAGTAAAACTAATAATCCTTATTCTAATTATTATAATCCTGGTTGGAAAAATCATCCTAATTTTAATTGTAGTAATGAACATCAACAATGTAATAATAATCAAGTTAATCTAAATTGGAACAATCAAGGAAATTCAAAATATAGACCAACTTATCCTCCTAGTTATAACAATCAGCAGAAAAAGTTGTCTGTAGAAGAATTGATCTTGCAACTAAGCAATCAGCTACAAAGTCAAAACACTTTTATTCATAATATTGAGACTCAGATGGGTCAAATCGCTAATTTCATTAATTACAGACTTCAAGGAACACTGCCTAGCAATGTCGAAATTAATCCTAAAGAATCTGGAAAAAAACATGAACAAACAAAAGATGTACAACTCAGAAGTGGAAAGAAATTAAAAGAAAAAACACGGAATGAGTTTGAAAAGAGAATGAAGTTGAAGAGATTGAAAAACCTAAAGATACCCTTTCTCCAAATAAAGATCAGACTGTAGTACCTATTGAAGTGGAAGTTGAAAGACCAACACTACCTTTTCCTCAAAGACTAAAACAACAGAAGCTTGACCATCAGTTTTCTAAGTTCTTTGAAATTTTTAAGAAACTTACCATCAACATTCCTTTTGCTGAAGCTTTGGAGCAAATGCCAAGCTATACAAAATTTATGAAGGATATTTTAAGCAAGAAAAGAAAATTTGAAGCTTATGAAACTGTTGCATTAAGTGAAGAATGTAGTGCAATAATTTAGAAGAAATTACTTCAGAAACCTAAAGATCTTGGAAGTTTCACTATACCATGTGCTATTGGAGAAAAATTTTGTTGAAAGCCTTATGTGATTTAGGAGCTAGTATTAATCTCATGCCATTTTCAATCTTTCGAAGGTTAGATTTAGGAGAGATTTCTCCTACCACTGTAACTCTTCAGTTAGCTGATCGATCGATCACTTATCCTAAAGGAGTTATAGAAGATTTTCCTGTTAAGGTAGATAAATTTATCTTCCCTGTAGATTTCATTGTTCTAGATATGGAAGAAGATAAAGAAATACCTATTATTTTAGGGAGACCTTTTCTAGTTATCAGCCGAGCTATGATTGATGTTCAAAAAGGAGAATTAACGATGAGAGTTAATGATCAAGAGATAACATTTAATGTTCTGAAATCAATGAGGTATCGTGATAAAGAAAAATGCTATCGGATGGATATTTTTGATTATATAATTGAAAAGCATTATCAAGAAAAATGTAAGGTCATTTCTGATGATAAAGATAAAGAATCTATGTTATATAATGAGTCATTAAATAAAGAAATTGAAAATTTATCTGAAAAAACTCATTATATTCATGAAATTTGGGAAATTTTAGACACAACTAAAAATGATATACTTTTACCCTCAATTGAAAAAGCACCTGAACTGGAATTAAAAATGTTACCTGCACATTTAAAGTATGCATTTCTTGGAAATTCATTAACTTTACTCGTAATTATATCTTCGGAATTAAGCAAAGATCAAGAAGAAAAATTAATAGGAGTTACGAAGAATTATAAGAAAGCTTTTAGTTGGACTATTGCGGATATAAAAGGAATAAGCCCTTCAATCTGTATGCATAGGATTTTAATGGAAGAAAATTGTAAACCCACTATTGAACCTCAAAGAAGATTAAACCTAATTATGAACAAGGTTGTTAAGAAAGAGATTTTTAAATGGTTAGATGTTGGAATTATTTATCCTATTTCGGATAGCCAATGGGTGAGTCCTATTCATTGTGTTCCGAAGAAAGGAGTAACTGTCATTGTTAATGAAAAAAATGAATTAATCCCAACAAGACAAGTTACTGGATGGCGTATTTGCATTGACTATCAAAAATTAAACAACGCCACAAGAAAGGATCATTTTCCTTTACCTTTCTTGGATCAAATGCTGGATAAACTAGCTGGACACTCATATTTACATTTTACGGATGGATATTCTGGTTATCATCAATTACCCGTTGCTCCTGAAGATCAAGAAAAAACAACATTTACAAGTCCTTATGAAACATTTGCCTTTATAAGAATGCCATTCGGTTTATATATAAAGGATTTTTCTAAAATTGCTAAACCTCTTTATCATTTACTGGAAAAAGAAGCTAAATTTGAATTTAATGAAGATTGTCTGAATGCGTTCAATATTCTAAAAGAAAAATGAATCACTGCACCTATCATTTTTGCACCTGATTGGATTAAACCTTTTGAATTAATGTGTGATGCAAGTGATTATGCAATCAGAGCTGTATTAGAACAAAAATATGAGGAAATTTTCAAAGTTATATACTATGCTAGCAAAACTCTTAATGAAACTCAAAACTCAAATAAATTGCACTACTACTAAAAAAGAGCTTTTAGCAATAGTATATGCCTTTAATAAATTTAGACTATATCTTCTTGGAACAAAATGTATCGTACATACTGATCATTCTGCTATTAAGTATTTAATGTCTAAAATAGATGCTAAACCTAGATTGATCGAATGGGTTTTACTTTTACAAGAATTTGATTTTGAAATTGTGAACAGAAAAGGAATTGACAACCAAATTGCTGATCATTTATCAAGAATCAAAAATAAGAATGAGAAGATTTATGAAGAAAATATAAACGAGAAATTCCCAAATGAACAATTATATGTCATTCAAGGATTACAAATGCCTTGGTATGCAGATATAGTTAAGTATTTGGTTAGTAATATTTTAATATATGGGATGAATAGCAAATACATTAAGAAATTCAAGAATGATTGTAAATCATATATTTGGGAAGATCCTCATTTATTTAATATAGGAAGAGATTCTGTGATTCGAAGATGTGTAACTTACACGATTCTGAATTTGGAGGACACTTTGGAGTAGATAAAACTGCATTTAAAAGTTTAAATTCTAGATTTTATTGGCCTACTTTATTTAAAGATGTTGGACATTATGTGAAAACTTGTGTCGATGTCAAAGAATGGGAAATATATCCAGAAAATATGAAATGCCTCTAAACTTTATATTAGAAATCGAAATTTTTGATGTATGGGGTTTAGACTTTATGGGACATTTTGTACCATCATCTGAAAAAATTTATATTTTATTAGTAGTTGATTATGTTTCAAAGTGGATCGAAGCTGTAGCTTTACCTAACTGTGATTCCAAAAGTGTTTCGAAATTTTTGAAGAAATTGATTTTAACAAGATTTGGAATGCCCGAGATAATTATCACAGATGGGAGAAGTCATTTCAGAAATATAAGAATTCAATCATTGCTGGAAAAATTTAGATATAAACATAGAATTACAACTGCTTATCATCCTCAAAAAGTGGAATGGCTGAAGTATCAAACTGAGAAATTAAAAGAATATTAGAAAAGACTGTTAATCCTAAAAGAACTGACTGGGTTGATGGACTTGATTCATCATTATGGGCTTATAGAACAGCTTATAAGACACCTATCGGGATGTCACCTTATCGATTAATTTATGGTAAACATTGTCACTTACATGTTGAACTTGAACATAAAGCTTATTGGGCGATAAAGAAGTTCAATTATAATTTGAATACTGCAGGAGAAAAATGATTATTACAACTGAATGAAATGGAAGAGATAAGAAATGAGTCTTATGAAAATGCAAGAATTTATAAGGAAAGAATGAATAAATTGCATGATAAAATGATTTCATGGAAAATATTCGAGCCTGGACAAGAAGTACTATTATTTAATGCTCGTTTAAAACTTTTTCCTGGAAAATTAAATTTAAATGGATGGGACCATTTATAATTGAGAGAGTATACTCTTATGGAGCTGTAGATATTAAAGATCCCAAAATTGGAAAAGTATTTAAAGTTAACGGATTAAGACTGAAGCCTTATATAGGAGAAATGAAATTAAATTACAAAGAGGCTTATGAGCTGAGTCTACCCGATTAATTCAATTAATTAGGTCGGGCTGACGATGTTAAACCAAGCGCTTTGTGGGAGGCAACCCATATTTATTAGTGTGAGTTAAATTACTATTGCAAGTTTATGCCTTGGTCTTGACTAAATTTGTATATAACTTCTGGAAATGGAAGGCTAACAAGTCTGTATTGGATTGAGCTAAACATTTTCTTGAAGTATATAGAATTTGGACTTGGACCACTCCATGTCAAATGTGAGTAAAAAGGAGATCAAGTTAACCTTCGTTTGTGATTGTTTGTGATTTGAATTATTCAAAATTGTGTTTGTGTGTTGATCATACTCGTTTGTTAGACCTATTTTTACGATCGAAACTTAAAAAATTTGACGATTGACGAATCAGAGTCGATCGAGGTTCCGACGCCTAGGTACCAAAAGTTGGCACCTAAGCGCCAAAATGGCCTGCGTATCGATAATCCGACGCCTAGGCGCCAGATTCCGGCGCCTAAGTGCCACGGTTACAGATCGTGGAAAAACCGAAAGTCTTCAATTTTTCACACGAAATCTCTTTATATATTGCCTATTCTTCGTCCCCAATCCCATAGAAACCTTAATTTTGACCAGAGTAATCCATTTTAGAGGAGTTAAGAAGGATTTGGAGGCAATGGATAGAGTAAATCATGGAAATGAGGTAAGAGACAAATCTCCTAAAGATCCTCGATCTTATTTTAATGGTTTTATTGCTTCGTTAGTATGGAGAAATTGTTTAGTCGATTGGAGAAGATTGAAGCGGAACTTCAAAGTATTAGTAATCGTCTCCATGAGATGTACCGCCAATATGAACACTTGGAAAGGCAAACCAAACTTCAATCTGATCATATGGCGGCCTATCATGACGCTCAAGTAGAAATGCACGCGAAGAACAAGTGGATCGATGAAAAGACGGCTTTGGAATTTCCAAGGACGTTGGTGTTCTATCCCTTCGGTCCTAGTGAACTTCATTGTGAAAGAGATGGTAATTGAAGATCGGTGTTAAATAGATCTTATATGTGTCTTAGGTGTGATCGAGTCATGTGTTAGTGTGTTGAATATCGAATTTGTGTGTTTGCTTAATTGTTCAATGTGTATTGTTGGATTTGAATGTTTGCTTTGAATATGTTGTTGTTTGTGTTGTTTATAAAACGATGAACCTTGATACAGTCTTATACTGAAATTTATTGAATTTGGAATGAAAGTTATGGATTGGAATTGAAGAAATTGGATACATTTTTTGTGGATCTAAACTATCATTTTAAATTGATTATGAAATATTTGGAGGATATAAATTGGATTAATACTCTCATAAGAGTAATTAGGAGTCAAATTTGATAAGATTTGGTGGAAATATAAAATTTAAATTGAATTTTTGGAAAGGTGAGTCTGACGCCTAGGCGCCGGTTCGGCCTGAACCCAAAAACTCATCTTCTTAAACCCCCCATGCCATTTTTGACGCCTAAGCTTCCTTCTCCACTGGTTTTCGCGAAAATACTTTCTGTAGATCTCATTTAAAGCCGGATTTTCAAGTTTTTGAGCTAGAAATCACCCGATTTCTTCACCCCGAGGTCAAATCTACATTCTAAACTCAATATTTTCGATTTTCACCATGGATTTTGCTCTCATTGAGAAAAACTGAAATTTTGAGAAAAATTTTGATTTTTAAGGTTAAATCCATGAAATTTTTAAGTTCTTTCAAGTTTGAAAAGCTTAAATTAGTTTATTTTCCTAGATCCGTTGAATTTATTTCACATTTTTATTTCACGTTTAGATGACACCCAAATCTAAACGAGGAAAGGAACGAGAAATTTTGATCGTAGAAAGTTCGTCACTGCTTCTGTACACTTCAGATACAATGATTTTGCTATGACTCAAAATTTTATTTCGGAGTGAAGTTTTTATAATCCTGGAGGAAGAATTGAGGAGACTATCGTTGCACTCAACTGGCAACGATTCTGTTATTTCACTGTTGTTGCCGTTATCCCAGTTGTTAGAGAGTTGTAAACTAATTTCATGGATGCTGAAGAATATGAGATTTTTGTTCGAGGAGTTGAAGTAGGATTCACTCCTGAACGTATCAATATTTTCTATGGCCTGCCGCCAAACATTGAGTGTTATTACTCTGAATTATCTCCATCTGAGGGAGATTTGGATATGATCGTTGCCTACCTGATTGATAGTACTGGAGCCTAGAAGATTCAGAACAGAAAAATGGTAAATTTTTCATCTTCTAAGCTTAATGGTGTTTCAAAGGCATGACACTACTTTATTTCTGCTCGTCTCCTGACCCTCGATCCGCAGCAATGCACCAAAAACTTGGTTTGCAATCGCCAAACAATGCAGTAATTTATCTTTATCAAAAATATGTTATAGCCAATACTTTGACTTAAATAATAATAGCTAGCTAGTGTATATAAATATAATTTTATGGAAAATATTTTATACACTTAGGAGTACTACGCAAGTATACGTATCGTTTCAAGTAATATAGGGCTTTAAATAAAGACCCCAGTATCGATCCCACGAGGAGGATTATAGATTTTTTTTTAGATATTTTGATTTTATTTTTATGTATTTCTTTTAAAGTTAAAATTTTGATATTTTAATTTACTAGATGCAGAAATAAAACAGTAATAAAGTAATGATTGATGTAAATAAAAATAAGCAAAAAACTTTCTTCCTTTCAATTAATCCAAAACTTTATAGAAAATGTAATATTTGTGGAGAATATAAATTTATGGTATTGTGCCAAATAGAAGCATTCCTATTCTTTACCTTCGCTCGATAGTATAAAGAACATTGGCTAATCTATAGATCAGGTCGGATGTATTGTTAGTAGAATGGGTTAATCTAGGCTCACACTACTAGATGTCCAAGGGTGGCTATGGTCGACCCTACTAGTGACCCTTTCCTTCTCTATAAACCAAATTACAAGAATTTAGCCTGTCACTCTAAAAACTTATCAATTCTATGCCCATTAAATAATATCTTCCTATTTATTTGCACTTCACCTTGAATAACCCGCGTGACCCGACCCGCAATTACGCAGTAAATTAACTTCCAAAAGATGGCAAAAAACTTGACCCGATTTATAATTAGCGGCTAGTGTGCAAAGTCTTAAATGATATAAAAATTATAAAATATTTTACACACTGGGGGTACTACGCAAGTATACGTATCGTTTCAAGTAATATAAAGTTTTCTTTAAAAACCCCGTATCGATCCCACGAGGAAGTGAAGTAAGAGGTCTTTAGTCGAATTCTAGTCTACTACTAATAGTCCTTAGTTTGGAATGTCGATTAAAATTGTGTTTTATCTAAAAACTACTCCTAAATGCAAGTGTTAAATGTAATAGTAATTATAACTAAGTGCAAATAATAATTCTAAAGATAACCCTTTTTGGATGAATTGGTTTGGAGAATTTTGAGATATTAAAAACTACTATTCTTATGTAATGAAATAGATAATGTATAGGATTGAGATGCATTTAATATTGTATGTGTCAAATAGGAGCAATCCTATTCTTTACCCTTTAGTCCAGGCATAAAGAACATTGACTAATCCTATGCTTAGTTCTGCGAATCTGCTTGGCTAAGCTGGGAGGATACCGAGTTGCCACTTCGGAGCTCCCACGTTCCCTCGCCCGAGGGCTAACATCTACACTTCGACACCGAAACGATAGGACCGAATTGAGGATTTTAGTCTGTCACTCTAAAATCTCCAATTCTACGCCCGATTAATATTATTTCCTATTTATTTGCATTCAATTCTCATGAACTTCACCATCCATGGAATTTGAATGTGGTTTCACTTTGTTGAGAATTACACCGCCCTTTCGGGTCGATGCAATTACAACAAATTTTAACACTACAATGGACCCTTATTGCAATGTAAATGAAGTGCAAGTAAAAACCATCACATTTATAATTAAATTTACTTCTACCATACATCACAAAATCCTAAACATGATTTCTACTCATTACAAAAGAAAAGTAAAAGGAAAACAATGGCATAATCTTCTTATGCCACTATTTCCAAAGAAGAAGAAAGAGTAAGAGAGATGCGTCACAAAGCACGAATAAAACATAAAGGAAATTTCATTTAACAAAAGCAAATCCACTAAATAAATGTTTACAAAATTATAAGATAATGAAGAACAATACTTAGCTTTTTCCCCTTGAAAGAAAAGACGAAGATCTCTCCCATAAAGTCTCCCGAGTGATCCATGCAATGCTAGCAAAATCCCTTACAAATTCTCTCAAAATCTCCTCTCCAATCTCTCCAAAAGGGTAGAAATCTACATTTCTACTCTTAATCTAAGAATCCTAAACATTCCTCTAAGTTTTTCTCCAATTTTTTCTATTGTTTCTCTCTAAATTTCTCTTTAATCTAACCCATATTCGCCATTTTAAAGAGTACGGATGAAGTTTGAAGAGTTTCCATAAGCACCCCTTCGAAAAAGCGTCCAGATACGTCGAATTTCGGCCATAACCGCCCAAAAGTCGGTCCGGAAGCTTCGGCCGCCATCCGCGGGTTCGAGCTCGGCTGTCGGCGAGCTTTTCGGGCTTATTTCGGTGCTCTGCGGTAAATCTCGCCGTCGGCGAGATCGACCTCGCCGTCGGCGAGCGAGTGGCTGCGCGGCTCCACGGTTTTGCTCCGTTTGGCTCCGTTTCAACTCTGTTTCGCCCCATTTCAGTTGTGTTGCGTTCGTAACAGATAGCCCTACAAAATAAGCATAAAAAAAACCTTTCTTTAAAGTGTAATCTCATTCAAAATTATGCAAAAAGTATAAAAGAGATTAAACATCGAAAGACTTATCGATAGGTTTCAGGGCAGAATTTCATTTCTTTCTCGTTTTTGCTCCAAATTGCACCGTTTTTGTTTCCTTTTGCTCCAATCGTCATTTCTTGTACCTAAAACCAAAAACATACAAAATACCTTCCTTTAAAGTGTAATATCATCAAAAAATGAGTAAAATAATATAGCAAAAAGTGTATATATTTTAGGCGTGTCAAAATCCCCCAAACTTAACTGTTACTTGTCCTCAAGTAACACTTTTACTACATAAAAATATAACTCAAGGCAACGTACTTTCCACATGTAAGACACTAAAATTTTTCATTTAAAAGAATATATTGGTTAAACTTTTAGAAAGAAATTCGAGTAACTCGGAGTTAACACTACTAAGTATAAGAATATTCGACAATCAAGTCTAAGGGTTCTAGTCTCTATTTATTTCAAGATAAACCATAATTTGTCACATTAAGAATGCCTTGAAAGATTATGTGAAAAAGGAGTTCATGTAAACTTCATCGAATGTAGGCCAATACTTTAAATATAAATTCGAAATGAAATCAAGTTCTCCCTTTAGGGTGACTCAAGTGAAGCCAATTTTTGATTAGGCATCTCCTCAAGCTTCTTCTCATAAATATTTTTCTTTCTTTTTTTTTTCTTTTCTTTCGGGATCATTTTCAATCCTTTTTTTTCACTCTTTTTTTTTCTTTATTTTTTTTATATGAGGATTACTGTATCTGGAGAGCCTGTAATGATTTTGAACTTCACTCTCCTCTTTCTAAAGTTCAAACCTAAATCATATCCTTACTTTATAATTATGTATGAGCTTTATTATTCATCATAAAGTCACAATCTCTTCTTAACACATAATACTTTAAGTATCTTAATATTTCAAAAATACGAGTTTTCTTTACTTTAAATAGTTAACTATAATCAAATTCTTTCCTACCAAATATCTTACCCTTATAAAATTAACTTTTATTACTAAAAAAATTTCATCCAATCCTTCCATAATATTCGATTAAAATAAAAAGTTTTAGTTATCTCAAGCGAGTACAATTGCCGAAGTTATGTTAATAATTTTTTTGAAAATATAACGATTGAGAACAAATAAGAGTTAATATTTTTCTTCCCCCAAACTTAAATTTTAAAATATTTTGCAACTAATTCCATGAAATGTAGCAGGAAGAAAAAGTAAATGTTGAATATACTTACTACTACAACATCCTATCAAATTCATATCATGCACAATTAGGATAGAATGACTGTAGGAGAAAGTAAATCTAGCCTAAAACACGCTTGTAATAAAATTACACTAAAAGGAAGTATTTTCACTTTAAAATTTTATTTTTCTTCCCACCCCCAAACTTAATTTTTAACATATGTAGCATTTAGTACGGAAAATATATGCGGGAAGAAAACGAGTTTAAAAATTCTATCTACCACGAAATGTCTATTAAAATCATTTGCAAGTATTCATTAGGACGGAACAATATGCGATAGAAAGTAAATCTAAACTAATCATGTCAAAATGAAATTAACTAAACTAAAGTCTAACTAGCATAGCATGTATCAGTAGGGGAATATGAAAATGTTCTTCAAGACCTAAATAAAGTTGTAACACAAATATAAACACACATATAATAAATACAAACACAAATGATAAATGAGGATATTTCATCCTTTAACTCATCCAATCTCACTATGTTACCTTCGATTTCTAACGGAATCACTATACTAGTAAATTAGGTACTTTCAAATGATATTATAGATTATAATCTCAAAGATAAGATTATCCTCGATAAATTAGTTTCCGGACACCAATCTCAAGTATCATCTAATTCTTATAATTAAGCACCTCTAACAGTTATAAAGATAGTGTATGAACATCCTAATGGTATTCATCAAATAGGTTCGCGACTCCTACCTAATGAAAATAAAGTTATAGAAAGGAAGTAACAAATTAAGATGAAACTATCATTGTTCGAAATTCATGATTTCTCTTGTAAAACTCGAGTACGGGTGAGACCCGAGTTATAGTGGACTCGTTAATCCAATTACTACAAGAGATCAATTCTAGCCATAAAAAGAAGTTAAGGAATCACCTCCCTCATGACACACAAAAATCAAATAAAATAACAAATAATCCTAACATCTATCAACAACAATCAAACTCATCAATACATTATAAAGCAAACATCATACAACACTAACAATCACGACTCTCAAAACATACTAAATCAAAACACACTGATAACTATGGGTTGCCTCCCATAAAGCGCTTGGTTTAACGTCATTAGCCCGACAAATGATTCCTCCTCGATCAAAATTCCATTTAAGTAATCCTCGATCAATCGCCCAATCTTTTTCAGATCCAGGAATTCCTATAAAATCCTCAAATTTTAATTTTTCATTCAGCTTTTCCTTTTCAGATGGATTTATATTATTTTTCCTCATATTTCTTTCTAGATCCAATATTCTTCTATTAATTTTCTCAATCCGCATATTAATATCACCCTTGAAATTTATTAGAAATGGTTCTTTATAAAATACTTCAATATCTCCCAAATTTTGGATCAAATTCTCTTTAAATAATTCGGATTCGGGATCAAATTCTTCATGTCACTCTTATGATTCAAGTTATCTTCCAATTCTTTCCCTTTATAATTATTAAATGATTGAGGATCTATCTTAGTTGAGGAAATAGGTTTTTCTAATTCCTTAGGAATTTCTTCCAATGGTCTTCCAATATCCTTATCCTCTTTTCTCAACTCAAAGTTCTTTTGAAATTTATCCTCAAATTCTCTTCCAAGTCCTAGTTCAATAATTTTATCTTGTTCATCATTCAATTCAAGTTCTTCTTGTGATTGAGTCGAATCTAAAGATATAAAGACTGGTGGTGTAGATGAATTCCCTAAATAGGTAGGCTTTAAAATTATATGGGGTTCATCCATCTTAAGTTCATGAGATTTTTCAACAGATGGAATTAAATGTTTACTATTTTTGGTAGAGTCCATCATTTCACATCTCTCCTGAACATACATACGGTCTTCATTAAATAACCTTTTCGAATCATCATGAAAGTCAATTTCGATTTCATCTGCTAACTTACTCTCAAAACTTTCTTGGAAATGGTCTTTACTTAAATAATCAATTTCATCCATCCAAAAACAATCATCATCTTTTCTCTCAGTTGGATATTTCATAGTCTTTAATACATCAAAAGTGACTTCATGGTCATTAATATTCATAGTCAACTCTCCTTTTTGCACATCTATCATAGCTTGTCCAAGTAACAAGGAAAGGTCTCCCTAAAATAATTGGAATTTCTTTATCTTCCTCCATATCTAATACAATAAAGTCCAAAGGAAAGATAAATTTATCCACTTTAACAAGCACATCTTCTATAACTCCTTTTGGATAAATGATAGATCGATCGGCTAACATAAGGGTTACAGTAGTGGGAGAAATATCAACTAAACCTAACCTTCTAAATATAGATAGAGGCATCACATTAATGCTCACTCCTAAATCACATAAAGCTTTTCCACATAATTTTTCTCCAATTGCACAAGGAATTGTAAAGCCACAAGGATCTTTAAATTTCCGAGGAAAATTTTTCGAAGTATGTACTTGCACTCCTCACTTAGTGCAATTGTCTCGTAATCCCCAAATTTCCTTTTCTTGTTTAATATATCCTTTATAAACTTTGCATAACTTGGCATACATTCCAAAGCTTCAGTGAAAGGAATATTTATCGTTAACTTCTTAAGTACTTTCATGAACTTCGAAAATTTTTTATCCAACTCATGCTGTCTAAGTCTTTGAGAAAATGGAGGTGGTGGTTTTTCCAAACTAATCTTAGTTGGAGATATTAATTTTTTCAGATCCTTAGAAACATGTTCTTCAGGCCTTTTAGTTTCTGTTGTTTCTCTCACAACATCTTTCTCTTTTCTAACCACATCCTCTATTTCTCTTCCAATTTTTAATTGGACAGCTTCTATTTGTTCATTAGTGTTCTCTTTGGGGTTAATCTCATTGTTGCTAGGAAGTGTTCCTTGGTGTCTATTGCTAAGTGAATTAGCAATTTGTCCCAGTTGATTCTCTATGTTTCTTATCGCGGCATTTTGACTTTGTAACTGGTTTCTCATTTGCAATACCACTTCTTCCATAGACATTTTCTTATTCTCAAATTGTTGATCATTGTTAGAGTCTGGTGGATATGAAGGTCTATAGTTTGTGTTCCCCTGATTATTCCAACTTTAATTATGATTTCCATGATTATTTTCCCATTGTTGATTTCCATCGTCAGTAGCAGGATTCCAGTTAAATTTAGGATGGTTCTCCCAATCTGGGTTGTAAAAGTTAGAGTATGGGTTGTTTATGGTATTTAAAGTCTCATATGATAAGTTAGAATCAATCATAGACCCTAATGAAATTTCCTCACTCATAGGAGTAAATTGAGGTTGGTTCATTCCAAATTGGTCCAACTTCCTTGATATTTCAGCAATTTTAGATGCAAGAATTTAAATTGTATCTGTATCATGAACACTAGCTACCTTTTTAGGATTTTCCCTTGCAGAGGGCCATTGAAATTCGTTTGTAGCCATTTTTTCAATTAATGCATACGCTTCATCAAATGATTTTGACATTAATGATCCACTAGCTGGCGGCATCGATTATGAACTGAGGGATCCTACTAACCCATTATAAAAAGTTTGAATGATTAACCAATCGGGCGAAGCATGGTGTGGACACTTTCTTAGGAGTTCCTTAAATCTTTCCCAGGCTTCGTATATTGATTCCCCTTCATATTGACAAAATGAGATAATATTGTTTCTAAGTTGAGTAGTCCTTGAAGGTGGAAAATACTTAGCTAAGAATTTTTGAGTTAACTCCTCCCAATTTTTAATAGAGCCAGGTGCTAATGAATATAACCACATTTTAGCCTTATCCCTAGTGAGAAAGGAAAAATCCTTAGTCTAACAGCATCATCTGACATACCGTTATAGCAAAATGAAGCACAAAGTTCTAGAAAATTTGATAAGTGTAAATAGGGATCTTCTAAAGGAGTTCCCCAAGCCGATTGTTACGCACCGGTTGGATAATCTCGGGATTTACTTCAAATGAGTCGGCTTCTACGACGGGGTTTTGTATACTTAAGTGAATTTCATCTCGTCGTAGGATTTATGTAATCCCTCAATGATTTATGATGATTTTTCGAGTTATTATCTTGGAAGTTTTCCATTTCCATTTCTAGTTTTTCGAGTCCTTTTTGTATTTTTATTTTTTATTTTTTTCAAACTCGGGATCATAAGGCACAAGTCCTACAGATCCTTTGTTTCGCATACGTAACACAACAAATAATATATTAACAATTAAACAAAGAAACGAAGAAATATATTAAACACAACAAAATATTTTTACGAACACCATATTTTTCACACAAACACTTTTTTCACAACAATGTTTCATACAACAAAAAAATTTTTCACACAAAAATAGTTTTTACTACACTACGATTTTCAAGTCTAAGCTTCAATTACTTCGACTAAAATTCTCCTAAAGTTCTTATCGAAGCTTCCCCGGCAACGACGCCAAAAACTTGACCCGACCCGCAATTACGCAGTAAATTAACTTCCAAAAGATGGCAAAAAACTTGACCCGATTTATAATTAGCGGCTAGTGTGCAAAGTCTTAAATGATATAAAAATTACAAAATATTTTACACACTAGGGGTACTACGCAAGTATACGTATCGTTTGAAGTAATATAGAGTTTTCTTTAAAAACCCCAGTATCGATCCCACGAGGAAGTGAAGTAAGAGGTCTTTAGTCAAATTCTAGTCTACTACTAATAGTCCTTAGTTTGGAATGTCGATTAAAATTGTGTTTTATCTAAAAACTACTCCTAAATGCAAGTGTTAAATGTAATAGTAATTATAACTAAGTGCGAAATAATAATTCTAAAGATAACCCTTTTGGATGAATTGGTTTGGAGAATTTTGAGATATTAAAAACTACTTATTCTTATGTAATGAAATAGATAATGTATAGGATTGAGATGCATTTAATATTGTATGTGCCAAATAGGAGCAATCCTATTCTTTACCCTTTGGTCCAGGGCATAAAGAACATTGACTAATCCTATGCTTGAGTTACCGAATCTGCGGCTAGGTCGGGAGGATACGAGCTGCCACTTCGGAGCTCCCACGTTCCCCTCGCCCGAGGGCTAACATCTACACTTCGAGCACTCAAACGATAGGACCGAGATTAAGGATTTTAGTACGTCACTCTAAAATCTCCGATTCTACGCCCGATTAATATTATTTCCTATTTATTTGCATTCGATTCTCATGAACTTCACCATCCATGGAATTTGAATGTGGTTTCACTTTGTTGAGAATTACACCGCCCTTTCGGGTCGATGCAATTACAACGAATTTTAACACTACTGATGGGCCCTTATTGCAATGTAAATGAAGTGCAAGTAAAAACCATCACATTTATAATTAAATTTACTTACCATGCATCACAAAATCCTAAACATGATTTCTACTCATTACGAAAAGAAAAGTAAAAGGAAAACAATGGCATAATCTTCTTATGCCACTATTTCCAAAGAAGAAGAAAGAGTAAGAGAGATGCGTCACAAAGCACGAATAAAACATAAAGGAAATTTCATTTAACAAAAGCAAATCCACTAAATAAATGTTTACAAAATTATAAGATAATGAAGAACAATACTTAGCTTTTTCCCTCGAAAGAAAGACGAAGATCTCTCCCATAAAGTCTCCCGGTGATCCATGCAATGCTAGCGAAATCCCTTACAAATTCTCTCAAAATCTCCTCTTCAATCTCTCCAAAAGGGTAGAAATCTACATTTCTACTCTTAATCTAAGAATCCTAAACATTCCTCTAAGTTTTTTTCCAATTTTTTCTATTGTTTCTCTCTAAATTTCTCTTTAATCTAACCCATATTCGCCATTTTAAAGAGTACGAATGAAGTTTGAAGAGTTTCCATAAGCACCCCTTCGAAAAAGCGTCCAGATACGTCGAATTTCGGCCATAACCGCCCGAAAGTCGGTCCGAAGCTTCCGGCCGCCGTCGGCGGGTTCAAGCTCGGCTGTCGGCGAGCTTTTCGGGCTTATTTCGGTGCTCTCGGGTAAATCTCGCCGTCGGCGAGATCGACCTCGCCGTCGGCGAGCGAGTTCTGCTGCGCGGCTCTACGGTTTTGCTCCGTTTGGCTCCGTTTCAACTCCGTTTCGCCCCATTTCGAGTTGCGTTGCGTTCGTAACGGATAGCCCTACAAAATAAGCATAAAAACAACCTTTCTTTAAAGTGTAATCTCATTCAAAATTATGCAAAAAGTATAAAAGAGATTAAGCATCGAAAGACTTATCGAAAGGTGTCGGGCAGAATTTCATTTCTTGCTCGTTTTTGCTCCAAATTGCACCGTTTTTGTTTCCTTTTGCTCCAATCGCCATTTCTTGTACCTAAAACCAAAAACATACAAAATACCTTCCTTTAAAGTGTAATATCATCAAAAAATGAGTAAAATAATATAGCAAAAAGTGTATATATTTTAGGCGTGTCACCGCGCAAGGCCTTCGACTACCCAATGATTCATGTGATATCTACTTGTTAAGAATTTATCTCCTTCTAGGTCTCAAAACTCTTCAACAGATTTTAACAATTTAAATGACCAATTTAAATAGTAAATTAAGATCCGATATTAATATCATCACAATGTTTAAAAAATATATATAGTTTTTAATTCTCCAACGAATTTTATATTATCTTATTTATTTTTTCATAATTGAAAGGAGAAAGTAAAGTAATTACTCAGAACACATTGAATTTAAACAACAAAACATATAAATAAAACTTTGAATCAAAATACAAATACTTATCTCAAGTGTTTCTCCAACTGAACCTCTGAATCCTTCTGACTCTAAAGTAAATAGACTCCAAAGCACCGACTCTTCAAATACTCTCAATACAAACTCTAAATAAACTCACTAATTAATAAAAGAAACTATAAATATGGCCCTTAAAATATTTCTCTAATTTTTTTCTCTAAATGGAACTATGGGACTAGGGGACTAGGTTGGGCGTTGGTGGTTTTTTGGGCGTTTTTCTCTGAAGGAGTAGCCTGCTATTTATAGGCTTCAAGGGTTGCCTTGAGGCACCTCTTCAAAATGTGTCCATGTTCAATGAATCTTCTAGAAGGTGTGTCTGGCACCTAGGCGCCGGAATCTGGTGCCTAGGCGTCGGAATCTGGTGCCTAGGCGCCGGAATCTGGCGCTTAAGCGCCGGACTTTGCGTCCAGTTCTTCGTACCTCTTCACTTTGGATCGCACCTCTTCAAGATCCTAACCGTTTCCAAGCGTCCAAATACAATGTATCACATGTCCTATAATCCAGGAATAACTGCCAATATTCTAGATGGTCCAATAACCGCTAACACCGTCAAAATAACCGTCCAAAAGTCGTCAAAAATCTTACAGAATTCTGTATCAAACTGGCGCTTAGGCGCCGGATTATGGCGCCTAGGCGCCATGCTAATTATTTTGACAATTTTGCATTTTGGCTCCATTTTTGCTCATTTTTGCTCCTTTTCACCCGTTTTTCCTTCTTGAACATTTTTGCATCACCTACATCCAAAACACAAAAATACGTTTCATTAAAGCATAATATCCTTAAAAATTTGATAAAAATCAAGGCATAAAAATAGATATTTTTTTCATGGATCAAAATCCCCCAAACTTAAACGTTACTTGTCCTCAAGTAACCCTTTTTACTATATAAATGTATAACAATTGGAATAAAAGGTAAATATTTAAGATTTCTTATAATTTTTGATTTTATAAAGTCTTTATTAAATCATTAACTAAATTTAACTAACTAAGTTTAATTTTAAGAATTTAAAGAATATTTAACTACCAAATCATAAGATTTCAAAAAATTTTCATTCACTTCGAAAATAATTGCAGTTTATTATATTAAGATCACATAAATTATTTATAAGAAAAAGATCTTCATGAAAATCTTTTCTAATAAAGATTCATGCATAAAAATTAAGTAAAATATGTAATCAGTTTTTTTTTATAAGCTAATTCAAGTGAAGCCAATTTTTGATTAGGCATCTCCTCAAGCTTCTCCTCTCTCTTCTTTTTTTTACGGAAAGGATTACTATATCTCGGATAGCACTGTTAATGGTTTTGAACTTCGCTATCCTTAACTTATATTTTCAAACTTATACATTTTCACTTAATTACTATAACATGAATAGATTTCAAAAGAATTTCAATCTTTTCTTTTTCAAGTTATAATTTTTGATTTCTTAATACTTCTAAAATTCAATTATTTCTACTATGAATAGAAAATTTTCTTAATCTTACTCTTCTTTAAGTTGAATAATTCTATTCTTAAAATCAATCAAAGTTATTAAAATTTTGGTTAAGTCTACTAAATTATTTATAATTTCAAAAATTTAAATGATCTTAAATAGATTCTTCATTCCTTATGTTATGTTAATATTTTTTTAGAAAATAATGGTTCATTAAGGACAAATAAAATTTAAATTTGCATGTATTTTCCCTTCCCCCAAACTTAAGTTTTTGTATATCATGAAAAAATTTAAAGTATGAGAGAAAGAAAGGTATAATTTAAAAAGGAATTTTTATAAGTATGTAAAAATAGTCTAAAAAGAAAAATTTACTTCTACACATGTTTTTTTTGAATATTACTGAAATAACGAAGCATATATAAAAGTAAGTAGGCTCATTTTTTTATATCAGTAGCTGAATTAAATGACTATACTACTCATAGTAACATAAACATAACAACATTACTAACTATTTAAGAATACTAAACAGTAGACTGAAACAGAAATAAACATTAATTCATCCAAATTTCAGTCTTCAACACAATACACTAAATATTTAAAACAGTCTCAACATCAAACAATCCACACAAAGTTTCATAAACAAATATACACTAACAAACAACAAACAACAAACAGCACTAGTAAACAAGAAATAAACTAACAATAGAATCAACACATCTTAGAGGTAAATCAAGCTACTAATCACTATATGTAGCCTCGTCATCGTCATCGCCAAACAAAAATTCCACATCCTTTGGATCAACATACGGTGAAATTCTAGGACAAGTAGGAAACTGAACATCATGCTCACCCTTCAAGAATCTCACTAAAGACTCTAAATACTCAGCATCATACTCACTTTTCCTTTGGGTAAACTCAAATAAATGATCAATCTTCTTTTCTATAGTATCTACTCTGCAGTGAGTTAGAAATAACACATTCTGCTGCTCCAGAAATTGATCATGCATCGATTCCAAGAAACTAGATGGTGGCTCAGCAGTAGAAGTAGAAGTTTTAGAAGTAGAAGCTCTACCTAGAGTAGGTACAGAAGTAGAAGGACAAATAGATCTCTTCCCTCGAAGATGATCATAAATGCTAACACTCTCCTGCCCAATTGGCTTTGTAGTCTTCAACTTCTCTTCTGATATATCGACGAAACTCCATTGCTCATGCATAAAGAATGAATCGAGGATGGAAATCCTAATCTCACGAAGTCGTTGGATCTAGCAATCGATTCCACTGAATCATAAATAATACTGCCAACATCTATCTGCTTCCTCTCCTGAATGCAGTAGTTCAGAATAGCTCGATCTCTGGTAACTTCACTCAGGTGGTTGGAAGGTAGAAGTCTAGTAGAAATAAAATAATGCCATGCCTTTGAAATACCATTTAGCTTAGAAGATTTGAAGTTTACCCATTTGTTGTTCCGGATCTTCCAAGCTCCAGTGCCATCAGTCAAATATGCAATAATCATCTCAAGATCTCCCTCAGATGGAAATAAACCAGAATAGTAGCACTCGATGGTAGGTTGCAGGCCGTAGAAAATATTGATCCGTTCCAGAGTAAATCCTACTCCGACACCTCTAGCGAAGACTTCGTAGTCTTCCGCATCCAAAAAGTTGACATAAAACTCTCGTACAATAGGAATAACTGCAACAACAGTGAAATAACAAAATCGTTGCCAGTTCTGTGCAATGATCGTGTTTACAATCATTTCACCAGGATTGTAAAAAATGCGCTCCCAGATAAACTTTCTTGACGTCGCAAATTCGTGATAACGAAAATAAGCTGCCGCAGTCGAAAACTTGCTGCTATCGAAATTTTCTCGTGCCTTTCCTCGCTTAGATTTTGGTGCCATCTAAACGTGAAAGAAAACACAAATAAATTTAGGAATCAAATATTTAAACTCTTTCTAAGCTTGAGAAACTTAAAATGAGTTTAAAAATCCATGGAGAAACTCTAAAAATTAAAATTTTTCTCAAAATTTCGGTTTTTAGTAAAAAAAAAGGAAAGACTATGGAAAGAATAAAAAATAAATGGATTAGAAGGTAGATTTGACCTCGAGATGAAGAAATCAAGTGATTTCGGGCTCAAAAACTTGATGTATTGACCTCAAAATGGATCTAGGGGGTGTATTTTCGCGAAAAATAGGAAGTGGATGAAGCTTAGGCGTCAACCATGGCTAATGGGATTTAAATGCTAATTTTCGGTAAGCAGGCTGAACCAGCGCCTAGGCGCCAGACTCACCTTTCACAAAAATTACTTTAAAATTTTTATTTTCCACCAAAACTCATAAATTCAACTTCCAATTACTCATATTAGAGTAGTGCTTCAGTTTCCAACTTCCAAAATATTTTCCAAAAATTTTAAAAATTAAAAATTAAATCCACCAATTAAACACATGGTTTAAAGAAAACTCTTCTAATTCCATTCATAATCTTCAATTTTGGCTCAATAGAATACAGATAAGTATAGTAATATGATTCAAGTCCTAACAAACAATCAAACTACACAATTTTCAAAGCAAATACAACACACATTCAATAATAAAACAAACACACAAATAATATAATCGATTTACCAAATCGATACAAAGACACACTAATAAAATTCTAGATCTAACCACATTTACTATCTAATCTTCAACAACAACAACAACAACAAAGCCTTAATCCCACTAAGTGGGGTCGGCTACATGAATCCTTTTTCTCCATTGCGTCCTATTTAGTGTCAAATTTTTGTTTAATTCTAATAAATTAAAATCATTTTTTATGCAATAAGCCCAAGTTTTCCTAGGTCTACCTCTGCCTTTCTTAACATAAGTTGTATTTAAAACATCTACTCTCCTAATCGGATCATCAGATGGTCGATGTTTAATGTGACCAAACCATCTAAGGCGACTCTCTCTAATTTTATCCGTCACTGGTGCAACTACAACTCTATTACGGATATATTCATTTCGCATTTTGTCTCTAAGTGTAAAACCACTCATCCACCTAATCATTCTCATCTCGACAACATTTAACTTAACATTATGTTTTTCTTTTAAAGGCCAGCATTTAGCACCATAGAGCATTGAAGGTCTCACCACCATCTTATAAAATTTTCCTTTCAGTCTAAGCGGTACTTTTCTATCACACAAAAGGCCAGAAGCATTCCTCCACTTCAACCAACCAACCTGAATTCTACTATTAACATCCCCATCTATATCACCATCGCTTTGAACAATGGACCCGAGATATCTAAATCGTTCACACCTTTTAATAATTTGATCACCCAAAGTTACACTTCGTCACTAGACCTACTATTACTAAAATTACATTCCATGTATTCAGCTTTTAGTTCTACTCAAACGAAGACCTTTAGACTCCAATGTAGACCTCCATAATTCAAGTTTTTCCTAGACTTTTTCTCTTGTCTTATCCACAAGGAGGATATCATCAGCAAAAAGCATACACCAAGGTACATCCTCTTGTAAATGGCCGAGTAAGACCATCAATAAAAAGCAAAAGATATGGGCTTAAAGCCGATCCTTGATGTAAACCAATAGAAATAGTAAAATACTTGGTCAATCCTCCTTCGATACGAACACATGTAACAGCTCTAGCATACATATCTTTAATGACTTGAATATAAGTCATATCAACACCTTTCTTCTCAAGGACTCTCCAAAGAACATCTATAGGAACCTTATCATAAGCTTTTTCTAAATCAATAAAAATCAAATGTAGATCCTCCTTATTATCTCTGTACTTCTCCATCAAACCTCTCAATAAATGAATAGCTTCCATGGTAGACATGCCCGACATAAATCCAAATTGATTATGAGAAATCTTCGTAATATGTCTTAACCTATGTTCAATTACCCTCTCCCATAATTTTAAAGTATGACACATCAATTTAATTCCTCTATAATTTGCACACTCTTGTGCATCTCCTTTATTCTTAAAAATGGGGACCAAAATGCTCTTTCTTCGCTCCTCAGTCATCTTTTTAGTTTTTAAAATAATATTAAAAAGTTTAGTAAGCCAGGAAACCCCCAAATCACCAAAACATTTCCACACTTCAATTAGGATATCATCAGGTCCTACAAACTTTCCCCCCTTGGTTTTCTTTAAAGCCTCATCAACTTCTTTTTTACTAATGCGACGGTAGAAATGAAAAGTTTTGTTATTATTAACGATATTAAGATCACTAAGGTCGATCGTACTTTCACCTATGTTGAATATCTTTTTCTAAGAAAAGCACTTTTTGATTTCATCTTTAATACACTTTACTTGAGTTAAATCTTTAATTTTCTTTTATCTTTGTTTTGCTAGTTTATACATATATTTTTCACCTTCCTTAGTATCTAACATGTTATAAAGATCACTAAAAGTAAAATTTTTAGCTTCACAGATTATTCTTTTACACTCTCTGCGGGCCGTTTTATATTTTTCTCAGTTCTCTACGTTTTTACATTTAAACCAATTTTTATAACATAACTTCTTATATTTTATCTTTTCTTGCACATTATTATTCCACCACCAACTATTTTTATTTATAGAAACTTTTTCTTTTGATTCTCCAAGTACATCTTTAGCCACTTGTTTAATAGTATTAGTTAATTTTTCCCACATAACATTTGCGTCTTCATGAACATCCCAAATATTTAAATCTTGAATTTTACTCATAAAAATAATTTTATTTGTGTCTTTTAGGTGCCCCCATCTTATTCTACAATGTTGAATCCTAGTATTCTTTATTTTACAACTCTTCATCTTAAAATCTAGAACTAATAATCGATGTTGGGTACTTAATTGCTCACTTGGAATGACCTTACAATCCTTACAATCTCGATGATCTCTTCTTCTCATAAGCAAATAATCAATTTGTGTTTTATTAGATCCATTCTTATAAGTAATAAGATGCTCATCTCTTTTCTTGAATAAAGTATTAGTAATAATCATATCATATGCTAAAGCAAAATCTACAAATTAGATTTTTCATTAGAAATTTCCATTCTCATC
This sequence comes from Papilionanthe hookeriana x Papilionanthe teres, assembly GCA_022702705.1. Classification (NCBI taxonomy): domain Eukaryota; kingdom Viridiplantae; phylum Streptophyta; class Magnoliopsida; order Asparagales; family Orchidaceae; genus Papilionanthe; species Papilionanthe hookeriana x Papilionanthe teres. Next base: position 57,693,439 of record CM040425.1, read on the forward strand.
GCAATGAAGATTACTCGGCCTACTTAGGAAGAACACTAACGCCCTTAGAAAATCCGTAGCTGTTTTCTCATCGATCTATTTGTTCTTCGCATACATCTCCACTTGAGCATCCTGATAGGCCGCTAGATGATCAAATTGAAGTTTCGCCTGCCATTCCAGATGTTCAATGTGACGATACATCTCATGGAGGTGATCTCCAATACTTTTGAATTCTGCTTCAAATTTATCTAGAAGACTTGAAAAATTCTCCAAACTTACAGCAATAAAACCATTGAAGTAGGGTTGAGGATCCTTTGAACCTTTGTCTCTAGCCTCTTCTCCAAGATTTCTTCTCTCCATTTCTTTAAAAATCCTCTCTAATCTCTCAAGAATAAAGTGTCTAGGTCATAACTTTGGTTGCTTAGGAATTAGGGACGAAGATGGGGTAATTTAAAGGAGAAAATTGTGCGAAAAACTAAAAATTTTTGGTTTTTACATGATCCAGTAACTGTGGCGCTTAGTCGCCAAATCTGGCGCCTAGGCGCCGAACCCATCGATACAAAGTTTTACTCTGGCGCTTAGGCGCCAAATTTCGGCGCCTAGGCGCCGGAACCACGTTTGACTCCATTTCTTCTATCGTCAAATTTCAAAGTTTCGTTCTCCAAAATAGGTAAATTAGAATGGTAAGATCAATATAGACTTAGTAACACAAATTATAAACAATCATAATGAAGGTTAACTTGATCTTCTTTTTACTCACATATGAAATGGAGTGATCCTAAGTCCAAACTTTATATACTTTGAGATAATTTTTAGCTTAAGTCAATGAAGACTAGTTAGCATCCAATTTTCTAAAGTTATATAAAATTAGACAAGATTGAGGCATAACCTTACATTGAAAATGTAAAAACACAAAAAAATAACTATGGGTTGCCTCCCACAAAGCGCTTGGTTTAACGTCGTCAGCCCGACCTAATTAAGTCTTTAATCTGGTATACTCAATTCGTAAGCCTCTTTATAAATCATTTTAACGTCTCCTAAATAAGGCTTCAGTCTTAATCCGTTAACTTTAAATATTTTTCCTGTTTTGGGATCATTAATATCCACAGCTCTATAATGGTATGCTTTCTCAATTATATATGGTCCCATCCATTTAGATCTTAATTTTCCAGAAAAAGTCTTAAACGAGTATTAAATAATAATACTTCTTGTCCAGACTCGAATATTTTTCCTGAAATCTTTTTATCATGTAACATCTTCATTTTCTCTTTATAAATTTTTGCATTTTCATATGATTCATTTCTTATTTCATCCATCTCATTTAATTGTAATAATCATTTTTCTCCTGCAGTATTCAAATCAAAATTAAACTCCTTTATCGCCCAATAAGCTTTATGTTCAAGTTCAACAGGTAAGTAAAAATGTTTACCATAAAATAACTGGTAAGGTGACATTCTGATTGGTGTCTTATAAGCTGTTCTATAAGTCCATAATGCAGAATCAAGTCTATCAACCCAATCGCTTCTTTTAGGATTAACGATCTTCTCTAAAATTCTTTTAATTTCTCTCGTTTGATACTTCAGCCATTCCACTTGTTTGAGGGTGATACGCGATTGCAATTCCGTATTTGATTCCAAATTTGTCCAAGTAATGATTGAATTCTTATATTTCTAAAATGACTTCCACCATCTGTGATAATTACCTTAGGCATTCCAAATCTTAAAAAAATCATTTTCTTTAAAAATTTTGAAACACTTTTAGAATCACAGTTAGGTAAAACTACATCTTCAATCCACTTTGAAACATAATCAACTACTAATAAAATATAAATCTTTCCAGATGATGGTATAAATGGTCCCATAAAGTCTAAACCCCATATATCAAAAATTTCAACTTCCAATATATAGTTTAAAGGCATTTCATCTTTTCTAGATATATTTTCCATCCTTTGACATCGATCACATGTTTTCACATAATGTCTCACATCTTTGAACAAGGTAGGCCAATAAAATCCCGAATTTAAAATTTTAAATGCAGTTTTATCTACTCCAAAGTGTCCTCCAAAATCGGAATCATGACATTTTTGAATAATAGCAAAAGTTTCTTCATAAGGTACACATCTTCGAATTACAGAATCTCTTCCTAATTTAAATAAATGAGGATCTTCTCAAATATAAGATTTAGCATCATTTTTAAATTTCTTAATATATTTGTTATTCAATCCATAAGGTAGAATATTGCTAACTAAATAGTTAACTATATCCGTATACCAAGGTGTTTGGCATCCTTGAATAACATATAAATGTTCATCAGAAAATTTCTCATTTATATTTTCCTCAGTAATAACATCATTCTTAATTCTAGATAAATGATTAGCAATTTGGTTATCAGTTCCTTTTCTATCCACTATTTGAAAATCAAATTCTTGTAGAAGTAAAACCCATCTTATCAGTCTAGGCTTAGCATCTTTTTTTGTCCTTAATTATTTAATAGCGGAATGATCAGTATTAACTATGCATTTGGTATCAAGAAGATAAGGTCAAAATTTATCAAAGGCATAGACTATAGCTAAAAGCTCTTTCTCAGTAGTAGTGTAATTTCTTTGAGTTTCGTAAAGAGTTTTACTAGCATAATATGTAACTTTGAAAATTTTCTCATATTTTTGTCCCAATACAGCTCCAATTGCAAAATCACTTGCATCACACATTAATTCAAAGGGGTTCTTCCAATTAGGTGCAATAATTATAAGTGCAGTTATTAATTTTTCTTTTAAAATATTAAAAGCATTAACACAGTCTTCATTAAATTCAAATTTAGCTTCTTTTTCCAAATAAATGACTAAGAGGTTTAGCAATTTTAGAAAAATCCTTTATATATCTTCTATAAAATCCAGCATGACCCAGAAACTTCTTACATCAGTAACAGTATTAGGTAGTTGCAGTTCAGTAATAATTTTCACTTTTGCTTGATCAACTTCCATCCCTTTTTGTGAAATTTTGTGACCAAGTACAATGCCTTCTGTGACCATAAATTGACATTTTTTCCGAGTTCGTAACTAAATTTGTTTCTTCACATCTTTTCAGAACTTTGGAAATATTTTCCAAACAAGATTCAAAAGAAGTTCCAAAGACTGAAAAATCGTCCATAAATATTTCAATTCCTTTATCAATTAAATCACAAAATATTAACATCATGCATCTTTAAAAATTTGCGGGTGCATTACATAAATCAAAAGACATTCTCTAAACACAAATGTTCCATAAGGACTTGTAAATGTTGTTTTCTCTTGGTCCTCAGGAGCGACAGGTAATTGATGATAACCGAATATCCATCCAGAAAACAGAAATATGAGTGTCCAGCTAATTTATCAAGCATTTGATCCAAGAAAGGTAAAGGAAAATGATTCTTTCTAGTGGCGTCATTTAATTTCCGATAATCAATACAGATTCGTCATCCAGTAACTTGTCTTGTAGGAATTAGTTCCTTTTTATCATTGACAATGTCAGTTACGTCTCCTTTCTTCGGAACACAATGAATAGGACTTACCCATTAGCTATCCGAAATAGGATAAATAATTCCAGCATCTAACCATTTTAAAATTTCTTTTTTAACAACCTCTTTCATGATAGGATTTAATCTTCTTTGAGGTTCAATAGTAGGTATAAAATCTTCTTCCATTAAAATTCTATGCATACAGATGGAAGGGCATATTCCTCTTATATCAGCAATAGTCTAACGAAAAGCTTTCTTATAATTCTTTAACACTCCTATCAGTTTTTCTTCTTGATCTAAACTTAGTTTAGAAGAAATAATAACAGGTAAAGTTAATGAATTTCCAAGAAAAGCATACTTTAAATGTACATGTAACATTTTTAATTCCAATTCAGGGGCTTTTTTAATTGAGGGTAAAAGTATATCATTTTGTGTTATGTCCAAAATTTCTCAGTTATCTTTAATATTTATTTAAATAATTCTTCTTCTTTTAGTTCTTCATTTTTATCAGTTAATAATTCAATTTTTTCTTCAGAAATGACTTTACATCTTTCTTGATAATGTTTTTCAATTATATAATTAATAATATCCATTCGATAGCATTTTTCTTTATTAGGGTACTTCATTGATTTAAGAACATTGAATTTAATCTCTTGATCATTAACTCTCATGGTTAATTTTCCTTTTTGCACATCAATCATAGCTCGTCCGGTAGCTAGAAAAGGTCTCCCTAAAATAATTGGCATTTCTTTATCTTCTTCCATATCAAGCACAATGAAATCCACAGGGAAAATAAATTTATCCACTTTAACAAGAACATCCTCTATAACTCCTTTAGGGTATGTGATAGATCTATCAGCTAACTGAAGGGTTACAGTGGTGGGAGTAATCTCTCTTAAATTTAACCTTCGAAAAATAGAAAATGGCATGAGATTAATACTTGCTCCTAAATCACATAAAGCTTTTCCACAAAATTTTTCTATAATAGCACAAGGTATAGTAAAACTTCCAGGATCTTTAAGTTTCTGAGGTAATTTCTTTTGAATTATTGCACTACATTCTTCACTTAATGCAACATTTTCAAAATTTTTGTTTCTTACTTAAAATATCCTTCATAAATTTTGCATAAGTTGGCATTTGTTCCAAAGCTTCAGCAAAAGGTATGTTAATGGTAAGTATCTTAAAAATTTCAAAGAACTTAGAAAATTGATGATCAAGCCTCTCCTGTTTTAGTCTTTGAGGAAAAGGTGGTGATGGTTTTTCAACTTCCACATTAATAGGAATAACAGTTTGATCTTGACTAGGAGAAGGAGTTTCTTTAGGTTTTTCAATCTCTTCAACCTCAATCTCATTTTCAATTTCATTCTGCATTCTTTCTTTTAATTCCTTTCCACTTCTAAGTTGCACTGACTTTAACATGTTCATGTTCTTTTCCAGTTTCTTTTGGATTGATTTCAACATTACTAGGAAGTGTTCCCTGAGGTCCGTAATTAATTAAAATAGCGATTTGTCCCATTTGATTCTCAATATTACGAATAGCAGTGTGTTGATTTTGTAATTGATTACTTAGTTGTAACATTAATTCTTCTATGGATAACTTTTTCTGTTGATTATTAAATCCAGGTGGTTTATAGTTTGAATTTACTTGATTGTTCCAATTTCTAGTTAGATGGGATTGATTATTACCCCATTGTTGTTGTGAATTATTCCAGTTAAAATTAGAGTGATTTTTCCATCCAGGATTATAATAATTGGAATAAGGGTTATTTTTACTAGCAATAGCTTGTAAAGTTTCAATAGTTTGAGAATCTTCAATATTAGCAGAGTTGTTATGTGATATATTGATAGCAAAATTATCTAATTTCTTAGATATTGCAGCTACTTGTGAAGCTAAGATAGAAAAGACTTCGTTATCATGAATACTTGCCATTCTTTTAGGATTAATCCTTTCAGAAGGCCATTGAAAATTATTGTTAGTCATTTCTTCAATTAAAGTATAGGCTTCTTCAAATGATTTAGCCATTAAAGAACCTCCAGCACCAGCATCAATAATTGATTTCAATGATCCAATATGTCTGTTATAAAATGTTTGAATAATTAACCAATCAGGTAAAGCATGATGAGGACATTTTCTTAATAGTTCTTTAAATCTTTCCCAAGTTTCATAAATTGTCTCCCGGTCAAATTGACTAAATGAAGTAATATCATTTCTTAATTTAGCAGTTTTAGAAGGAGGAAAATATATAGCAAGAAATTTTTGTGCCATTTCAACCCAAGTTTTAATAGAACATGTTGCTAATGAGTTCAACCACATCTTTGCTTTATCTCTTAAAGAAAAAGGAAATAGTCTACGTCTAATAGCATCATCAGAAACATTGTTATATTTAAAGGTAGCACAAAGTTCTAAAAAACTAGCAAGGTGTAAATTTGGATCCTCATTTGGTGTTTCCCCAAATTGATTATTTTGAACCATTTGAATAATAGACGGTTTAAGCTCAAAAGTATTAGCATCTACAGTAGGTATTTGAATACTACTATGAAGTTCATCAACTGTAGGGTTAGCATAATCCCTTAATGGTTTGAAAACATTTTGTTCATTAATTTCAATTGGATTTTGTAAATTATTATGTAAATTAGCCATCTCTTGATATTTTTGAATTTTTTTCCTTTTTTAATTCTTCTAACAGTTCTTTCTAATTCAAAATCTAAAGGTAATAATCTTTCAGATCCAGAACTACGCATAAAAAGTAAATAAAAAGTAAAATAGTAAGAAATAAAATTATTATTATTATTATTTTTATTTTTGTTTTTTGTTTTTTTTAAATGTTTTTGTATTTTATATTTTTGACAATAAAAGAAATAAATAAAATAAAATATTTAAAATCTATAAATTTTGCCTCCCCGGCAATGGAGCAAAAAACGTGACCCTCGATCCGCAGCAATGCACCAAAAACTTGGTTTGCAATCGCCAAACAATGCTGTAATTTATGCTATCAAAAATATGTTATAGCCAATACTTTGACTTAAATAATAATAGTGGCTAGTGATAATTTTATGTAAAATATTTTACACACTAGGGGTACTACGCAAGTATACGTACCGTTTCAAGTAATATAGGGCTTTAAATAAAGACCCCAGTATCGATCCCACGAGGAGGATTATAGATTTTTTTTAAATATTTTGATTTTATTTTTATTTATTTCTTTTAAAGTTAAAAAGTTGATATTTTAATTTACTAGAAGTAGAAATAAAGCAGTAATAAAGTAATGATTGATGTAAATAAAAATAAGCAAACAACTTTCTTCCTTTCAATTAATTCAAGACTTTTTAGATAATGTAATATTCGTAGAATATAAATTTATGGTATTGTGCCAAATAGAAGCATTCCTATTCTTTACCTTCACTCGATAGTATAAAGAACATTGGCTAATCTATAGATCAGGTCTGGATGTATTGTTAGTAGAATGGGTTAATATAGGCTCACACTACTAGATGTCCAAGGGTGGCTATGGTCGGTGCTACTAGTGACCCTTTCCTTTTCTATAAACCAAATTACAAGAATTTAGCCTGTCACTCTAAAAACTTATCAATTCTACGCCCATTAAATAATATCTTCCTATTTATTTGCACTTCACCTTGAATAACCCGCGCAAGGCCTTCGACTACCCAAGGATTCTTGTGATATCTACTAGTTAAGAATTCATCTCCTTCTAGGTTTCAAAACTTTTCAACAGATTTTAACAGTTTGAATGGCCGATTTAATTAGTAAATTAAGATCCGGTATTAATATCATCACAATGTTTAAAATATATATATATAGTTTTTAATTCTCTAACGAATTTTATATTATCTTATTTATTTTTTCATAATTGAAAGGAGAAAGTAAAGTAACTACTCAGAACACATTGAATTTAAACAACAAAACATATAAATAAAACTTTGAATCAAAATACAAATACTTATCTCAAGTGTTTCTCCAACTGAACCTCTGAATCCTTCTGACTCCAAAGTAAATAGACTCCAAAAGCACCGACTCTTCAAATACTCTCAATACAAACTCTAAATAAACTCAATAATTAATAAAAGAAACTATAAATATGACCCTTAAAATATTTCTCTAATTTCTCTCTCTAAATGGAACTATGGGGCTAGGGGACTAGGTTGGGCGTTGGTGGTTTTTTGGGCGTTTTTCTTTGAAGGAGTAGCCTGCTATTTATAGGCTTCAAGGGTTGCCTTGAGGCACCTCTTCAAAATGTGTCCATGTTTAATGAATCTTCTAGAAGGTGTGTTTGGCACCTAGGCAACGGACTCTGCGTCCAGTTCTTTGCACCTCTTCACTTTGGATCGCACCTCTTCGTGATCCTAACAGTTTCTAAGCGTCTAAATTCAATGTATCACATGTCATATAATTCAGGAATAACTGCCAATCTTCTAGATGGTCCAATAACCGCTAACATCGTCAAAATAACCGTCCAAAAGTCGTTAAAAATTTACAAAATTCTGTATCGAACTGGCACTTAGGCGCCGGATTCTGTCACCTAGGCGCCAGGCCAATTATTTTGACAATTTTGCATTTTGGCTCCATTTTTGCTCCTTTTTGCTCCTTTTTCATCCTTTTTTCCTTCTTGAACATTTTTGCATCACCTACATCCAAAACAAAAAAATACCTTTCATTAAAGTAAAATATCCTTAAAAATTTGATAAAAATCAAGGCATAAAAATAGGTATTTTTTTCATGGATCATCTCCTTCCATCCAATCATCTGAGCGAGGTTACCAAAGATAGAGCTATCCTTAACTACTGCATTCAAGAGAGGAAACCTATTGATGTAGGGAGCATTATTTATGATTCCGTAGAGGCTACTACTCGTTCTAGCACTTCTATTGGACTTGGTTTTCCATCTCTGATCTATTCTCTATGTCAAAGTGCTGGAGTAGTTGCTGAGCTTTCTAAGGAAAAGCTCAAGTCGACAATGCCCATAGGAAGAGAAAGCATCAGTATCTATGATCGACTTCGAGGTAAGAGTTCTACTGCACATTCTGGTTCATTACCTACTTCAGGTAGAGCTTCTACTTCTAGACCATCTACTTCTGCTGAGCTACCATCTACATTTTGGGAGACCATGCATGATCAATTTATAGAGCAGCAGAATGAGTTATTACTAACTCATTGTAGAGTAGATACGATCGATAAGAAGATCAATCATCTTTCTGAGTATACACAAAGAAAGAGTGATTATGATGCTGAGTATTCTGAGTCTTTATTGAGATTTCTGAAGGGTGAGCACGATGTTTAGTTCCATACTTGTCCCAGATATTCACCACATGTTGATCCAAAGGATATGGAGTTTTTTTTTGGTGATGACGATGATGAAGCTACAGATAGTGATTAGTAGCTTGACTTACCTCTGAAGATTGTTGATTCTGTTTTTAGTGTGTTTCTTGTTTCTTGTGCTGTTTAGTGTGATGTTATTTGTTAGTGTTTATGTGAACTTTTTATGTTGAAACTGTTTTTAGATTATCTGATGTAGGTTTAAGACTGAAATATGAATGAATTTTTATAAAAGTTTATTTCTGTTTTAGCCTACTGTTTAGTGTTCATGAATAGTTAGTAAGTTTGCATATTCAAAAATAAAAATAAATTTTTTTTTAGAAATTAACTCCTGCTCTGCAAAACTTTTCTATATATGCTTAATCATTTCTGTTATATTCATATTAAAGCATGTGTAGAAGTAGAAGTTAGTTTTTCCTTACTACATCATTATTATACTTAGATTAATTCTTGTTTATTTCTTTCTCTCATGCTTTAGAAAATTTCATGATTCATATTTATACTAAAGCTGAAGTTTGGGGGAAGGGAAAACATTTATCAAATTTAAAAATTATTTATTCTTATTGAACTAATATTTTCTTTAAAAATATATTAACATAACATAAGGAATGAAAAATTTGTTTAAGATTACCTAAATTTTTGAATTTATAAATAATTTAGTAAACTTAACTAAAACTTCAAAAATTTTGATTGATTTTAAGAATAAAATTATTTAACTTAAAGAATAATAAGATCAAGATTTTTATTTATCGTAAAGAGAATTGTATTTTTGAAATACTAAGGAATCAAGATTATTGCTTGAAAAAGAAAAGATTGAAATAAGTTTTGAAAAATAATAAATTATTAAAAATTTCATATTTATTAAATAAGAATGTATAAGTTATTGAAAATAAGTTAAGGATAGTGAAGTTCAAAATCATTAACAGGCTGTCCAAAAATAGTAATCCTCACTTGAAAAAAAAAAAGAAAGAGGATTGAAAAATAAAACAATCCAAAAAAAAAGAAGAAGAAAAAAAAGAAAGTGAGGAGAAGCTTGAGGAAATGCCTAATAAAAAATTGGCTTCACTTGAATTATCTTATAAGAAGAAAACTGATTACATTTTTAACTTAATTTCTATGTACAAATATTTTTACTAGAAAAATATTTCATGAAAATCTTTTTCTTGTAAATATTCTATGTGACCTTAATATGATAAACTACAATTATTCTTGAAATAAATGAAAATTTGGAAGTCTTATGATTTGATACTTAAATGTTCTTTAATTCTTAAAATTAAACTTAATTAGTGAAATTTGGTTAATAATTTGCTAAAGCATTTATAAAACCAAAAATTATAAGGAATCTTAAATATTTTAACTTCATTCCAAATGTTATATATTTTATGTATTTAAAAGGGTTACTTGAGGACAAGTAACGTTTAAGTTTGGGGAATTTGATCTACCTAAAAAATACCCATTTTTATGCCTTATTTATGATTCAATTCTTATGGATATTATGCTTTAATGAAAGATATTTTCATGTTTTTGGATGTAGATGATTAAAAAGGAGTCCAAGAAAGAAAAAGAAGGAAAAAAAGCAAAATGGAGCAAAATATTGGAATTATTGGCCCGGCGCCTAGGCGCCAGAATCCGGCGCCTAAGCGCCAGTTAGGTACAGATGCAGACAAGAGTTTTGACGACTTTGGGCTGTTATTTTGACGGAATTAAGCGATTATTGGAGCTTCTAGAAGACTGAAAGTTACTCCTAATATATAGGACATGTGATACAAAGCATCTGGACGCAGGGAAACGGTTTTAATCGCGAAGAGGTGCGACCCAAAGTGAAGAGGTGCGAAAGAACTGGTCACGGAGTCCGGCGCCTAGGCGCCAGATCTCGGCGCCTAGGCGCCAGATCTCGGCGCCTAGGCACCAGATCCCGGCGCCTAGGCGCGACAGTTACTTTCTAGAAGATGCATTGAATTTGGACGAATTTTGAAGAGGTGCCTTAAGCAACCCCTGGTCAAATTCAGAGCTCTATAAATAGGAGCCCATTCTACAAAAAAAATCGTACTACCCCACCCCCTTCGGTACCCCATAGTCCCTAAGAACCTTCTCTAGTCTCTTCTACACTTAGAGTGCCACTTTACTTTGTATCTAGTGAGTTTATTTTGAGTATTTATTGTGTGTTGTTGCTGTTGGAGTCTTTCATCATTGCTTTGGAGTCAGTAGAAGTCAACGGATCACTTGAAGGAACACTTTAGATAAGTATTTGTACCTTGGTTCAAAGTTTTATAAATATGTTTTGTTGTGCGAAAAAAAATATATATATATATATATATATATATATATATATATATATATATATATATATATATATATATATATATTACTTTTAATTTGAAAAATTCCAAAATATTTCTTAAATTTCTTACTTTTTTTTATCAAAACACTATCCCCGTGGAATCGATAACCAGGGCTCCACTAGAGCCATGTATTACTTGAACAATACGTATACTTGCGTTTAAAATTATAACTTTTACAATAATTATTATTAAATCTAAAAATAAATTAATAAAAGTAAACCTTGCACATCAAGTTTTTGAAGTCATTTGCCAGGAATTAAATATTCTAAAAAGTGGTATCAAATTCTTGTATTTTAATGCATATATAAAATCTCATCGCATCACCTACCAGTGGCTAAGAAGGGTCTTCTTAAAATCATGGGTATCTCTTTATCATCCTTTATGTCCAAGACTACAAAATCAATGGGGAATTTGAAGGGTTCTACGTTAACTAACACATCCTCAACGATACTCATGGGAAAAGTTAAGGATATGTCAACTAACTATATGGTCAAAGTAGTGGGTGTAGCCTCTCCTAATTTCAGTCTCTTGAAAATTGATAGTGGCATCAAATTTATGCTAGCTGCCAAAACACAAAGGCCCATAGTGAAACTACCAGAGTCCGTCATCTTTTCATCTAATTTCTATTGTAAGATTACACTACACTCTTCTGTTATTGCCACTATTTCTCCATTCCCTAATTTTTTTTTTCAGATTAGCACAACCTTAGGAATTTGGCATAATTAGGCATTTGTTCTAGGACTTTAACAAAATGAATATTTATGGTTAACTTCTTAAAGACCTCTAGAAACCTAGAAAAGTTTTGATCCAATTTTTGCATTTGCAACTTTTGAGGGAATGAGCCTGGAAGCCTCTCAAGTTCTTTCCTCTTAGGGGATTCAAAGTTTTTAATTTCCTTAGCAAGTCATTTTTTTTTCCAAATCAGATTCCACTTCAATGGGGTGTTCACAATCCTTTGAGTTTCATCTAACTCCATACCACTCCTCAATTTCACAGCTTGGACCTACTCCTTCCCTTTCTCCTTGAGGTTTACTTCAGTGTTACTAGGGAGTGCTCCTGGGTTCCTATGGTTGAAACAGTTCACCAACTGCCCCAATTTTCCCTCAATGTTCTTAATTGCTAGCTCATGACTTTGTGTTGTCAAATGTAATTGTCTCACCAACTCCTCCAAAGTGGCTAGCTTGTGATTCTGATTTTGGTTAACTCCATGGTGTTGGGTTAGTCATTGTCGTTGAAGAAATTGGTTTTGCACTCCTCCCTCTAGTTTGGCTTGATTATTGTTCTTCCCTTATAAGTTGAGGTGTTGTTTCCAACTAGGATTGTGGGTGTTCAAATATGGGATGTTGGCCTAATTCTGGTTTCATATGGCTTTCAGAGTTTCTAAGGTTGAGGTGGTAGAGTCGATCAAAGTCTCATCTTTATACTCATCTACCTGGGGTGGAAACTGCACTGCATTCATAGTGAGATTATCAAATTTCTTGCATATGGTAGCAACTAGTTTAACTAAGATAATTGGTACATCCGTTTCATGGACACTAGCCACCTTATTGTGTTGTACCCTTTTAGTGGGCCATTGAAAGCTATTGGTGGCCATCTCCTCAATCAAATCATATGCCTCATCATAAAGTTTAGACATCAGTGAAGCTCGCGTAGCAGAATCTATGGGTGACTTAAGGAAACCTATGAGTCTGTTGCAGAAGGTTTGGACAATGAGCCAGTTGGGTAAGGCATGGTGGGTACAACTTATAAGCAACTCCTTAATTGCAAGAAATGTTGTGATCTCATCTAAGTTCGGCATTTTTAAAAGAAGGGAAACACTTGGCCAAGAATTTTTGAGCTAAGTCTTTCCAAGTAGTGATGGATTTAGTGGCTAAAGAGTTCAGCCACACTTTGGCTTTATCCTTCAGAGAAACGTGAAAAAGCCTTAGTCTAACAGCTTCACTGGGGACAACGTTATACTTAAATGTAGCACAAAGTTCTAGGAAGTTCTCTTAGTGCATATTTGGGTTTTTAGTTGGTGTTGGACCATCTGAATCATGGCAGGTCTCAGCTCAAAGCTTTTGGCTTCTACTGCAAGGTAATTGATACTCGTGTGAATCTCCTCAGCAGTGGGTTAGCAAAGTCCCTAAGAGGTCTCATGGTTTGGTCCAGATAGTGAGCCATTCCTACAAGTGTTTCAGGTTTATTGAGTGCTCTTCTACGATGTCTAAAAGTCTGCTCAGTTTCAGAGTTAATAGTGTTAAGTCAGTGTGTGCACCCCTACGCATACACTATAAGGAAAGTTAATGTGAACTCATACACTAGTAATTCTCGAGTCAAAGATAAAGACTCAAAAGAAAAACACGCAATTTACTCCAAGCAACACACATATAAGAGTCAATTCAACACACAATCACAATCAATATGCATAGACTCAACAAACGCAGGAAATAAAATAACTAATAACATCTTTTCTTTTGGCTTTTTAAGCATTTTGCTTTTTTTACTTTTTTTATTTTTTAGCACCTATAAAGAAAGACACAGAACATTATAATTGCACATAGCGATAATGAAATGAAAAAGAATAAAAAATTTCATGCACAGAAAAAAAAGAAAACAATATCGAACCTAGATTTTTAGTTGTTCAACTACACTTATCCTATGTTTCAAAACTTTTTCTTAGCGCTGCTTCTCTACAACGGCGCCAAAAACTTGATGGTCACAAAAACGCTGCGAAGCGAGCGGCCACTTCATGTAAGTGTACGTGTCCAAGTAATATTCGATTTTAAAGGAGTATTGCCTATCATCCCACTAGAAAGCTAGTTAAAAATCAATTCAAAAAAATAAAAGCTATAGTTTGCTAATTAGTCAAATACGGTTTGACAAGGTCAGAATACAATCAAGAAAAGCCTAAGTTTAGCATATTCTAAAGAAAACGTGGGTCAAAGTTTTTTTTGTGCTTTTCAAAGATTTATAAGGATCGCGCCTCTGTGATTTAGGTGTGGCACTTGGTTTATTTTTCATACGAAATCCTTTTCGTCGTTGTTGTCAAACAGGGATATTAGATTCTTCTCAAGTCTATGCTTAGGTCTAAAGAGATTTGGAATTCCATGAACATAGCTCCCGCCTATTTCTATGCCATCTAAAATCAGATCCTCTTTATTTGGTTGCAATGTCCATAATAAAATATTTTTTTTATTCGAATCTTGTGGTTAACCTAATCGTTCTACTATGCTTCTGCTGAATCATAGATTGTGATGAATTTTAACATCATAACTAGCCATGTTAGGAGTAAAAGAACGCCAGTAGGTTAACTAATAACTTGTATCAAATTAAAGCGCATAAAATGATAGGAGAAATCAAGAATAAAATCAATCCAAGAAACTCATCCAAACAATCACATAGGCACGAAAAATTATTTTGCTACACATGGCTCCAGAGAAAAGCAAAAGCAATTTCTTTGAAATAAAGTCTGCAAGAAACATTTTTATTGAGATAAAAATAACTTTTAGCACTTTGATCTCATTTCTTACAAGAACAACCCCTAATTTCTCTCACAAACCACATTTAGGAAAACTAGAAAAAGAAATCTGAGAGGAGAAAAGAAATCTCCATACGGAGAACGTACGCATCCGCACGCATCTCCCGCTAATACCCATCCAATACCCTCTAATACCCATCCAGTACTCTCCAATACCCATCAATACTCACCTAACAGCCAATACCCAATATCCAATACACATCCATACCCATCCATACCCTCTAGTACCCATCCATACCCTCCAGTACCCAAAAAATCCGCACCCAGTGCCTGGGTACGTACTCCGCATGGAATAATTTATCCTCCAAAAGTCCTCTACAATGTCCAAATACAATATTTTTATTACATGAATTAAAAAATCCTTCCCAAATTCATCAGAATCCCACACCAAAGAGCTTCCAAATTAGAAAATATATGTCGGCGTGACCATGCCCGACCTGCGACGTAATTACGCCGCCTCCTCGGGTTGGCCGGCATGGTCACACCGCAATACACCATGGCTACACCGAGTACTCCATCACGCGGAGTCTTCTCAGCGTATTGGGTGTGATCACACCCAAAATCGGCGTGACTATGCTGCTCAAGTAGTGTGGTCACGCCAGTTCCAAGAGTGGCTAAGCCGGTCCAGATTTTCTCGTTTCCTCGTTTCGCTTCGATTTTTGTAGTCCTCTTGTAACCTACAAAATGCGATTCCAACCTTCCAAAAGCATAAAATCATGTATAATTGCTGGAATTAAAGCATGAAATGTATGAAAATTTAATGTGTGTCAAGGCCATTATGCCATTACATACATGCCACTCAATTCTTATGAATTTACATATCTAACATCTCAATTTTGCTTTATAAAATCATACGACCCAATTCTTTGATATCACATCAAAATATGATCATTTTAAGTGAAATTCTTATTTTCATGCATAGGAGGTTAGTTGGTACTAAATAAAAGTTGAAGTTGAGGTGTTAGGCATGTAAATGCATTGAAATTCAATAACAAATAAGAAATCTCCTATGTTTTTATGAGGACGCATAAGAAATAAAGCCTTCTTCAAAAGGAAAAAAAATCCTCAATGAAACTTGTATTTAAATTTAAGATAAAAATTTAAATTTACCAAATAGTAATAGCAAAAGAATGTTTTCTTAACAAAAATCATTTTTTTCAATTATTATGAAATTAAATTAAATATACATATTTTTTATATATCCCAAAGAAATTTTCTTGATCAAGCATAAATCTTGACGCATATTGGGACTAGAAGTACCTATTTTCAAATTTATCATCAAATAAAGTGTCTAGGTAAAACGAATAAAATGAAATAAAATATGACACATCTAAGTCCAATTGAGCAAAGATTATGCACTAAAATTATTAAGAAAAATTGGGACATTTTTTTGGGGATTAAATGATCTCCAAATCTAGCATGCTTTTAACCAAATCAAGTGTATTGATATTATGCATTAAAGAAGCCCATTATCACTTACATTTGACAGCATTGAGGCATTCAAATATTATCTCATTAAGGGATCGGGTCATCATATCAAGCAGTTCAGATTCAAGTAGTATTTTTAAAGAATGCCACTATCAAAATCTATAAATAGTCACCCACTCTCATTTTGAAGTGGAAAGGATCGGTATGAGAGGATTAAAGAGAGTTCCAAACTCTTGAGGATTCTTGAGCTCCACCACCGTTGAGCAAAGTCAACGGGTCTAATTATCAAAACATTATCCGACCATAATCACTGTTGGCATTCTTTTTTTTTGTGATGAATGTCTGACACCCTTTCTGAGAGACACGAGACCATATTGGGGGCTCATCGTGACTCAAGCAGCCCTTAGGGCCTTTAGGCACTATAATTGAGATCTGCACCATCATAAACGTGCTTTGAGCCGATCATCGTAAAATCAGTGTCACTTTCGGTACCTTTCACATTTGATGCTCGTTCATATGATATGGGTTTGAAATCCTCATGATGCAGACCGTCGACGGAATTACCCCACACTGTATTCGTGCCTTAAGCTTAAGGTCTCTATAGACCAATTTTGCATTGGAATTATTCTTACTTGGTGATACGCATATGGTGCTTTTAAAATGCACATAGGACACCTACGGATGTTCGAGGATCATGTTACACTCATATTCAGCCTTCCAGGGATCCCACGAGGTTCAAAACCCCTTCGACAAACCTTTTTAGAAGCCTAAGGTTTCAGTGTCTTGGTGTGACCGCGCTTAATTCTGGTGTGACCATGCTTAAATCTAGTGTAACCCTGCCAAAATTGTCTTGAAGGCCCCCAAATCCCTCAACCAGCGTAACCACACCCAAGGATCGCATGACCACGACAACCAGACAGAGATTTGTCATAATTACACTGACTTTCTGGCATGGAAACACCGACCTTCCTTCTGTGATGATTGTTACTGTGGCATAACCACGTAAATTAAATTTGTTTCGTGAATTGTGCTCTTTGGTCTCCGGATTTCAGTCGAAAGAGTGGCCATGATGCCTTATTGCATGTTTCCTCACCCAAATATGACATGAAGAGTATCATTCAAAATTAGGAATGTGGCTTGGTATCATTGGTTATGCTCCCCCTAAGGGGGAAGAAACTAAGGGGGAGGGGCTTTTGCTCCAATAAGTAGCCATTTTTACTGTGGAGCTAAGGGGGAGCTTCTAAGGAGATTTCTTTAGGGATTCTTCATCTTCTTCAAGAAGAAGGTTAAGGAAGCTACTTTACTCCATCTGGCGACTCCTTGTGAGTTGAGCTTAGGAGAGCCTCTTCCTGACTTTGGAGATGGAAAACATTGATAATTTCTTCTTCCACTCTTGTGTGGAGAGCTTTTTTACCACCTAGGAGATGGAGAAAATCCAATGGCCTTGTTACCCTCTCCGGTGAGGAGAGCTTCTTCATTATCTTGAAGGAGTCTGGTGTCATCATCCTCACCTCGAATGAGCTCGAACAGGACTAAAGAACACATCATCAACCACTGTGTCAATTAGATTTCTTGAACTCTCATAGTTTTCATTTCTAGAGCCTCTAGGTATGAATGTTAGAGGAATTTGCATAAGATTTTTGTTTGCTTAGAGGAAAACTCATAAGATTAGGTGCTTTGTGTTGTCCCTTGTAAAACTAAAGAGTAAAGCTTACCCATTTTCTTCCTAGCCCAAAATCTGAAAGTCGGGGTTATACTAATTCCATCGTTTGCCTCGGTGAATTCATCTGGATGGACGTTTGAGATAAACTAATCAAGAATACTACACAATTCCTTCAGTTATCCTCTTCACAATCATTGAGCATCTCTTTACCAGGGATTCCCCATTTAGTGTCATGCAAACAAAGGTGGGCATCTTGTTGTTGCGAGCAATATAACATTGGTACACCTCCCCATTGCTCGCTTGCCCTAGGTTTCTCATGATCGCTGAGATGAGTTTATTCATCTTCGAGCATGATCGAACATCAATTTCATGCATGTATTTGAATTCGTATGACTTGTTTGGCAGAAATTTTAAAAGCACATCAAAAATATCAATTTTTTCATGCATTGGCGATCGACCACTTTCGTCGGCCCAATTGATCATTCGCCACTAGTCAAATTGTTTTGACCAACCTGTTCTTGTTGATTGGACGCTTACACCAATCTAATCGATCAATATCTACCTAACTGATAGACAACCACAATTATGATCATTTCAACCAACCCTTCCCCGCCAATTAGCTGCCCACATCGATTTGATAAATCATTTTCATCGGCTTGACTGATTGAACGACATCAATTTGATCGGTTCAATCGACCCCTCGTCGTCAATTGACCAACCTTGTTGGCCCTATCGATTGATTCTATTGGTTCACCCGATTGGTCTCTACTAGCCTGATCGGCTCGACCAACCATTCCTTGTCATTCGACCACCCTGGGTCCATCAACCGACCTTGTTTGATTGGTGAACCATGTTGGTATGATTGACCACCCCTGTCGACTCATATGATCGGTTGCCACCAGTTTGATTAATGCAGCTGACCCATTTTCATCAACCGACCACCCCGACTCGGGCGATCATGCATTCTCGATCGTCTGTCTCAGCTCGACCAACCATTCTTCATCGATTAGCCACCCACACTGATTAAATCAACTTCCATCGATCAACTCTCTTTGTTGCATTGACTGATCGACCACTGCCTTGTCGGCATATTTTTTTAGGTTATGTGTTTTATTTGAAAAAGGGGATCGCCTACAGAAATTGTCGGCGAATTTTAAATTTAATTTAAATATAGATATAATTTAGAAAGTAGTATTTGATTTTGAAAATAATTTTAAATTTGAAGATTTTAAGATATGAAATCAAACCGATCTCACATCCCAAATAGTTTATATAAACGAGCACCGCATCACAAACCGTGTATCTATCCCTAAGGATGTACACACTCGCTCGATGATGGGGCTCGGTTAAATAAACTAGAAGATTTGTGACATCCGTTTGGTCCGCGAACCAATTTTATAAGCCGACAAATTCCCCCGCCTAATATGAAAACATTAAACAGTGGTTTATATTACTCGGGTTCTTTAAAATTCCCTATAAGGGCAAGACCCTATAGTTAATTACATCTTAAGTGACGGGAATCACCTAAGAAAACTCTCGATAATAATCATTAATTCTCGCTCTCAAGAATTTCGAAGTTTAAGTTTTCAAAGGATTGAATTTTCGAATCTCAATAGGGAATGGATCAAGTTTGGAACATTTTATTTTGGGAATTCAAAGGAAGAAAAGTAGGAGAAATTACGGATTCGAAGTGAACTTCGATAATCTCCCGACTATCCTATTGTTTGGCTTGGATTTAGGAAAGTCCTAATGTTTATTCAATGTTTTAATCTTGCCAATTTTAATTAATTAGGGCTTATATTTATATGATAAAATCATACAAATAGCATTGAAGATATGAGGGTTTATGTCGTATCGGACGACTACCTCGGAATCCTAAGACCGGTTGGGGCTTAATTTGCAATGCAAATGCCTAACGAAGAGTTGAGGATTTATGTTGCACTAGGAAAACTACCTCGAAGTCCTATGGCTTTGTTGTTTAATTCTAGGAAAGTTTTGCTGAAGTAGATTCAAGTTTTGCTGACGACGATGGCCGTGCTGCCCACCATGCTCCGAGCTCCTTGTTGTTGCAGAGGTTTAGTTTTAGAAATCATAAATCGTGGGATGAGAAAAGTGTTTTGGTTTAGAGAAGTCTTAATTTCCAAGTGTTTTTTGTGTCTTAATTAAAACAAATCTTAAAGTTGATTATAACAACACCTAGGTTAAGATCCCACGGTTCCATCCTTCCGGCATCATTATTTTTATCGGATTCACTTAGTCCGTATGAATTTGCTAAACTCAACCGAATGAGTTCCACACTTTCATTTAGACCGTGGAAATCCCGTTAAGCAACACGTAGGTTACATCATCCGAGGTATTCCCGATCATCCAACAGGACGTTTTAATTCAGCTTGTAATTGTAGTTTTGTGTTCCGTTTGTGATTAAATTTCGAGTTGCTTTATATTTTGAAATGTTGTGGCGGTGAATTTTATCTTGCAATAACTTTTAACTTAGTTTTGGTTTCAGCTTTAGGGACTATCCTAAAGGTGTGGGTTTTCATGCAACGATTGTTTTATCATGCAAGAAAAGTAAAGTGCATTTGCAATAAAATAAATTGCAAGAAAGTAAATTGCAGGAAAGTAAATCGCGATAAAATAAAAGCGTACCTGGAGGGTCTTCCCGTCATTCCAAGCCGCACTTAAAACACGATTAGAACATTTAAGCAAGTTCCTGAGTAAAGCTAAGGTAAGGGTTATGGTTTTCTACCAAATTCCTAATCCTATAGCCTAGTCATTTCCTATGACGTCTAGGTTCCTTGTGTTTTGGTTTGAAGACGATTTTCTTCATCAAAGAACAATTAAGTTCAATTGTTCTATAAATATCCTATCATATTGAGGAAGTGCTTAAGAAGAATCTTAAACATCTTTTCAATATTTCTAGGATTGTTTTAAGTCCAAATGAATTTAATTATGTAAATGAATCGATCGTCCGAGGTTTTCAAGTTTTGTTAACTTGCTCGAGTGAACTAGGATATTTGAATGTCCTATAAGTGAAATAACATTTCATTTAATATTCTATTTAGGAGTTATGATAACTAAAGCTTTTGAGGGTAAATTGGTGTTCAAATGGTTTGTGATTTAGCTTAATTTCAATTGAAGGGTTTAAATTTGGAATAATGTTCAAGTTATTTTAGGCTTATTTCTTTATGTCTTAGGTGATATTATTTAATTCAACTTAATTTAATTTAATTTAATTTAATTTAATTTAATTCAATTTAGTTTGATTTGATGTTACATTAAATTAATTTGATTTAATTAAATTTTTTCATTTAATTTGATTTAATTTAATTTAATTTAATTTAATTTATTTAATTTAATTTAATTTTTAATTTAATTTAATTTTTTTAATTTAATTTAATTTTTAATTTAATTTAATTTTTTAATTTAATTTTTAATTTGATTTAATTTGATTTAATTTAATTTTTTAATTTAATTTTATTCATTTTAATTTTAATTAAAATTTTAAAAGAGTTCAATAATTTAATTTTAGTTTAATGATTAAGTCTTTTAATGTTTTAAATTTGAATTATCATTTTAATTAGGAATTAAACATTAATGAAATGATTAATTTAGGGATTTTTTAAATTAAAGAATAAATCTCTTCCTAATAATATCCCTATTTTAATAATTCCAATTTTATTATTCTTCCAAATTTAATCAATTATTTAATTAAAGTTTAATCATTTTAAATTGCTTAATGGGTTTCTACCCTTCAATTATTAAATTTCAATCATCCAAATCAGATTAGGATCAAATATTTTACTTGTTAAATTTTTTTATTAAACCTAAAGTTTTAATTAAGGATTAAAAAAAATTCAATTACCACTTTACCCTTTAAGCTTAATAATTTCATAACTCACTAAATTGAACTCAAATGAACTTGAAATTTTTATGTGACTTCACTCATATGTCAATAAAGACATGAGAGGAGAAAATGTGATTTTTCTCGTATTTAATTTATTTATATAATTATTTTTGGTAGAAAATAAAGATTTCCAAGGAAAATTTAATAACATGACCAAGGGAAGGTTTCTGTCCTTAAGAAAATTAGGGAACATTCCTGATGACCAGGTGACCACTTGGACCAATTTTGGTGATTTTTTGAATTATATTATTTTTATTATAAATATTTTAAGTTCTGGAGTGTTAATTAATTTAAAATAAAATAAATGTTGAAAAATGAATTTTATGTTTTTCAAAAATCTCTCTGATATCAAGGAAATCAGAGAAGTAAATTTTGCAATTTTCTGATTTTTCTATGATTTATTATAATTATTTTAGTGAAAATGCTAGAAAATACATTTTTTAATTTTAAAATTACCCTAGAGCTTTAAAAATTAATATCTCACCAAATAGGCCTAAGAAAAATATGGGGTTTGTTCCTAAGTGATTAAAATTCAAAATGTGACATTTTGGTGAATTTTATTATTTTTGTGATTTTTATTATTTTTTAATTATTAAAAATATTAAAATAATATTAAAAATCAACTTTTTTAGAAAACTGAAATTTTAATTTTCTTAAATTCCCCGATATCAGAGAGGCTCCAAAACCAATTTGGTGAATTTTTGAAAGATATTTTGAAAGTTATGAATTTTTAAAATTTAAAATGACTAAGTGGCTTAATCAACCCAATTAATAGGGCTAACCAAGTCCAATTGACCTCAAATTTTTATGGTGGATTCTTCTGATCCTAAAGGTCAATGGAGAATTGATTTGAAGTCAATTTTATGTATGGTTAATTCTAATTAATTAGGGGTCTATTTTGGGTGTTTAAACCAATTAGGGTTAATCTGAGTGAATTAACTCAAGTCCTATTTTTCCTAGGGTTCTCTAGTCATAAGGAACATCACCAAATTTTTCTAGAATTTATTTCACAACATGCTAATTTTTGGAATTAAAATACTCAAAACAGCCACATGTATTTGAAAAATCAATAACTCTTCATAGGGATGGCCTCTGACTTTGGAAAATTCAGGGAATGTTCCCAAATTCAGAGGCTTCAAAAGCCCTATGGTCTCATGCCATGGTGAATTGTATACATGCATGGAGAATTAAATGTATGCAGAGAGTAAATAAATTATAAAAAATAAAATACTTGATGAAATTAAATGATTTCTTTTCCACATTATTCTCCTCTCGTTCACTCGAGCAAGAGAGGTATTTTTATTTTATTTTTCTGATTTTCCTACACAAAGTTATGAATTTTTGAAGTTTCGATATTTAATAAATACATTAAATACCCTATTTATCTACTTATCCACGCGGCGCCAGCCGAAACATCGGCGAGCTCCGAAGGGGTACGTGTCGCGCCGCGATTGGGCGCCGCCATCCGAGTCGCGCCGTCCCGGACCCGCGGTTCACGTAACATTCTCTGATCCGGCGCAATCTGAACCGTCCGCTCGATACACGCGTGATCCAACGGCTTCTGGTCATCGTCTACGACTGGTGTGCACCCGTGGCCGTCAACCTTCTAACCCTAATTTCTCACTCGATTCTCAACGGATTTTCGTGTTCTTATGCTCTATGGATTCGTCTTGAAGAGACGAATACATCCATACTGTAAACATGCATTTAAATCGACTCAAATTAAAATGAGAATCTCTCGGAAGCTAGGGAAGAAGAGGGTATCCATACCTTTGCTCGGAGAAGTGAAGCTTCGATCCGAGAGTTGTTGCACCTTCGATTTGATCCCAAGTAAGCTCCGCATGAAGTCTCCCGGTCTAGTGAATCGTCTAGGTTGGACTTCGACCACGCCCGATCACAAAGCTTGGAGGTCGGAGCAACCGGGTGGCCCGGAGATGGGGCTTTGTTCGGGGACACCTTCCCTTGGTCCGGTGAAGGTGTAGAACCAATCAATTTGGGGATTGGCTCACCGTGGAGAAGTGTCCCGTTTTTGGGTGGAATTCGGACTCGAAATCGAGCTCCGGTAATGGGGATTAGGGCAACTGGGCACCTGAGCTCAATTGCTCTAAGTGTGGAGAGTGGTCCGGGACAATTTTGGCGAGTTTCGCAGGTTTGTTTCAGCCTCTCCTCTATGGCCGCGAGTGTGAGGGGTTTAAATCAGGAGAGGGTGGAGGGCCTCCCGGGAGAGTTGGGGCTTTGGATCACCCGCTCCGGCATGGGAAGAACAGCCATGGTGGCCATCGGGCATGGGGCAGCTCAAGCAAGGGAGAATTCCAAGGTTGGCTCACATGTGAGCTCTCGGCCATGGTGTTTTCCTGTGACTCGGTGGCCGGCCGGCTGAGCATTGGTCACCATCTTGTTCGAGTGGGTCGTGGCTGGGGTTTAGTGTAGGCAATTGGCAAATGCCATGTGTAAAAGGCTTGGATTAGAATGGAATGGGAGAGGGCTTATTTTGGCTCAAATTGGTCAACCCCTCCATTTGGGCTAGGTGCACCACCCAAGGCTTTGTTTAGGCTGAATAGAAAGTGATTTAGGTCAGCTTAATCAGTGGGGAATGGTCACCATCCAAGTACAATTAAGCTTAAGAAAGATTTAGTGGAATCATGGGAGTGGTTAATCACCTTTAGGAATTACGGAAAGAGTCTCCTCCTTTTGCCCAAAATGGCATGGTGACATGTAAAGAGGCTCTCATGGCTTCCATGTGGCTCATGCATGGCTTCATGGCTCACCTTTGGCTTGGGAAAAGTCAAGTCAATTTCATGGAAATGGATTTAAGAGAAATTTTGGTATTTAGGGGTGATTTAGCATGAGGCTTGATTTGGAATTATTTGATGATGGGATTATAACTTAGGGAATGGCTTTGATTAAATGGATGGCAAATGGAAATGTCATGTGGGCTTTAGGATAGATTTTGGGCTCATTGAAATGGTTTTAGATGGGCTTTTAAAATGGTTTAGGAAAGTGGGCTTTTGAATTTTAAAATGGATTTTGGGATGAAATTTTGGTAAAGTCTTGGGCCAAATAATTGTTGAGTTTGGTTTAGGGATGTGTCATGAGTGGTTTGAAACAAATTTGAGGTGATTTGGGTTTGAATTGGGTTGGATATGGCCTTTTGGCAAAGAGGCTAAGGTGGGCCAAAATGGGCTACCATGGGCCAAAATTGGGCTAGAGTTGAAATTGATGTAAAATTAATGTTGGAAAATGTTTATGGGAGTGTTTCAAAGAGGTTTTGGCTTAGGTTAGGTTTTGATTTTGAGGTTTGGGTCTATTTGGGCTAGGTTTAGGTTTAGGTCAAAATTGGGCTTTTTGATTTTGGGTTGAATTTGAGTGGGGTTTGGGTCTAAATTTTGGACAAATCATGTTAGTGTTTTGTTTATGGGGATGTCAAGGAAGGTTTAGAAAAGATTTGGGGTTAATTGGAGTTGAATTGGGTGAGTTTGGGTCATGGGTCCAAATTGGGCTTTAAGGCCAAAAGTGAAATTGGATCCCAATGCCAATCAAATTGGGCTTGGATTGGGTCTAGATTGGTGTTGGGAATGTTGAATTGAAGTTTAGAATTGAATTGGACCAGAATTTGGGTCAATTGGGTAGGTTAGGTTTGACATTGGGTTCACTTTGGGTTAAAATGGGTCAAATTGGGGGTTTTGATAAAAGTGGGGTAAATTGGCAAAATTGGCCCATGGTGTAGTTGAACAAAATGAAATTGGGAATATTTGGGATTTTCTGGAATTATCTGGGAATTTTCTGAATTTTTGGATTTTTTGGCTAAGAGGGGTATTTTGGGTATTTGGAGGGTATTGGGGGCTATTTTTGGAATTTTTGGTATTTTGGTTATGGATGATCCATTTGAGTGATGTGGGAATGTTTAGGATTGATTTTGAGGAATTTTGGGTACTTTAGGTGATTTTGGAAATTTTGGGTAGTTTCAAGGGCATTTGGTAGGTTAGGCCGGTGTAGGGTCCCGGGGGTCAAAAAATTGAAAATTTGGAAAATTGAAGATTGGGTGAATATAAGTGGAATAAAATCATTTTGGTTGAGCCATGAAGCCACATCAAGCCCATATGAGCCATGAAGGGACTCATTTGAGGCATTCACTATGTTGTTCCTAACCCTCTCGACCAAGGGCTTAGGGTTAAGGACCATCCATGTGAATCACTTACATGAGTCGGGAGGTCAAGTTAGGTATAGGTGTGGTTTTAGGAGGTGTATGGAAGTGTAGTGTATGAGTGTAGTGTATGAGTGTAGTGTATGAGTAAGTCAGCCCCTTCACTCGCACCGAGCCACCTGCGGGCGCTCCTAAGGCCAAAGAGTCCCATAGGAACTCATCCTTTAAACTTCCACACTCGATTTCAACCCTCTAGGTGATTAGGGGTCTACAGTCAAGTTTGTGGAGTTTGCAGGGAGTTAAGAAGTGTTTTGAAATTCTAGGTGGTGGGTCCCAATTCTAATCCTCTAAGATAGTCAAAGGAAAAGCCTAAGGCTAGATCCTAAGTACTAAAGAGAAGAAGAGGAGACCTCATCAAAAATGAGGTCAACATGCCTGCCTGATTGTGTCGATCAAATCCTCTTAAATGTTGTAATAATACATGCTTGTTTCATATTGCTTACACGAACACATTCACATCAAGGATCCTTTAGTGCATTCATGAACAAATGCTCTCATTTGGTCATGGTGGGCGTTTATTCTCCTCTTTGGGACAACGTTTTGTGCCTATTTAGTGACAGCATCATGTCACTATGCATCATTGCACTTGCACTTGTGCACTCTTGTGTGTTTGCTTGCATAACATCTTGCATGATCATGATTTGTATGCTCAAAGCCTTTGCATTTAGACTGTCTCTTCACACACTTATCTCACACATTCATACACCGTGCGAGTGGATGGCTTGCCACCAAGCCCATCAGGCCTGTAGTTCTCTCCAACGAGAATTGCATCACTGCTTCTCCTCTTATGACACTGCTTTGGACTACAGTGGTAATCCCTCTCAAGTTACTTCTCCTCAAACACTCACTCTCTGAGTCAGTGCCTCCTAGAGACACTCTTGAGTCACCACCTCCTCTATATGCTCACTCTTGAGTCACTGCTCTTTAACATGCTCACTCCAGAGGGACTACCTTCTCAGCACACTCACTCCCGAGTCACTGTTCCTCGACACACTCACTCAAAAGTCACTGCTCCTCAGCACACTCACTCCCGAGTCACTGCCTCCTTGGCACACTTATTCCCACTTTTGTTGTACGTCTTGCATGCACTACTCTGCACTGTCGGTGCATTCATCATTAGTATATGCCTCCATATGTTAGTGGTGAATGTTTGTCATCTTTTGATTATTCCTACTCTACAAGGAAAATGAGATCGCATTGGATCACTTTGCATTTGCATGAGCATTTTTTGTTATCTTGATGATAAATTTGTTGCGTTAGCTGAGTGACCCGTTGATGGTCATAACGTGGTAGCGAGTATTTTCCACAAGGACCCCTCGTTGGGAATACTTGATACTACACCATGAATAGCATGCATATATTGTGTTAAGTTTCCAAGGGGTCTAATAGGTGTCACTTTAGAACCTATTTTAAAGTATAAAAAAATTTAATATTTTTATTACATTTCAATCATGTTTTTTTTCGAGACCTATTATGAAATTAGTTGCATATCTAACTTATATCATACATGAGGTCAGTTTTTCAAATGCTTTTTTAACCCCTGCATTTAGTAGTACTTCTTAGAATCCTTGGATCCTTAGGAGGAGGCCGGAGATGATGACCCCGTCAAAACATATTTCAGCCTTTTGACTTAACACTGTGCTCACTAGGATGTTGTAACTAGGACGCTCTGCTAGATGGTGCGATAGGCTAAGGACTAGGGTGCTAGGTAGTCTTTTTTGATGTCATGTTTATAGTTATCTGTTGGTTAGGTTGCCCTAGCTAGGCACCATTTTTGTGCTACTTTTTTTTTTTACTAGGTATGAGACATGTGCACTAGTATTTTGACCCACTTTTAATATGTTTGCAATTTAAGTTTAATAGTAACGGTGCCAAAAACTTGATCTCGCTTTAAATATATATATGATTTAATGATGGAATGTATAATGTGGATTCTACGCAAGTATACGTATCGTATCAAGTAATACAGGGCTCTAGTGGAGTCCTGGTTATCGATCCTACAGGGAAGTTTTTAACAGATTTGTATCAGCTAAATTTAAAGGAAATACTTACTAATATAGTAAACGGAAATTTAAAGTAACTAAAGCAAACTAAAGTAAACTAATGCTTGAATTTAAGTTGATTTAAATAATTCAGAAAAAGTGTCATTCTCCTTGTTTCTAGAAAATTAAGGGAATGATGAATTTAAATAGAATTCTTGAATTGTATTGTGACAAATAGGAGCATTCCTATTCTTTACCCTTTGGTCCAGGTGCAAAGAATATTGACTAATCTTATGTTTGATTACTAAATATGCGGCTAGGCTGGGAGGATACTGGCTGCCACTTCGTAGCTCCCACGTTCCCCTCACCTGAGGGTTAACGTCTACACTTCAGCTCTCAAACAATAGGTCCAAATTGAATATTTTAGTCTGTCACACTAAAATGTTCAATTCTACGTCCGATTAATTAATATTTCCCTATTTATTTGCACCCTCCTTCCAAGGTTTTTGACTTCCCTGAATATTGGATGTAATTTTTACTATAGTTGATAATTCAACATATTTTAACAACTCAATCTGCCGATTGAAAGTAAATTAAGTTTTAAGTAAAAATTATCACAATTTATTTTAATATATTAGAGTACTTCTATTTAATTTCATCAATCCGCATAATTTTCATAAACAAAGAGAAAGACTAAGAAAACTACTCGTAATGCATGGAAATAAAACAAAGCATGGATTTCATTTAAAGTTAACAACAACAATAAACAAAAGATACTTATCTTAATTTCCTCCCTGATGCACTCTCAAGTTCCTTTCGACTTTTCCTTCTAGTACAACAAACTTCTAAATAACACTCAAATAAACTAAAGAAACTCACTAATGAAAAACAACAGACACACACACACTTAAGACACCAAAAAGAGACACTTAGACTCTTTAAATAGACACACCTAGACACTAGAATTCGGCCTCTATTTATAGAGGTAGGCAAAGGTCCAAGGGATGCTTAAACACCTCTTCAAAAAGTGTCCAGGTTCAAAGTATTTGTATTTTGAACTGTCTCACCGTCGGAGGGAAATGACCTCGCCGTCAGCGGGGCTTCTAGAAGGTCTTCAATCCGCGCTATCTCGCTGTCGGCGGGCTCAGGCTCGCTGTCGGCGAGGTAGTTATAATTCCTTCAGAAATTCTCCTCATGATCTCGCCGTCGGCGGCCTCGATCTCGCCGTCGGCGACTTAGTTCAATTTGCATGAATTTCTTCCTTTTTGATCCAAATTTGCTCCAATTCATGCTTTTTTGCTTCAATCACTTATAAATCTTCATTTCTGCAGTAAAATAAAGAAAATATCTTTCTTTAAAGTGCAATTTCATCAAAAATAGATAAGAATTTCTTAATGAATTTTTTTGTGATCAAAATCCCCCAAACTTAATTATTACTTGTCCTCAAGTAATTTTAATACTAAATAAAAATTAATGATTTCTATAATAGAATTTTTCAATTCAGATAATATGAATTAAATTTAAATAACATTATAATAAAGTTAGATATAAATATTTCTGAGTAATTAAATTAACATTATAGATATAAGATTATTTAGTTATCAGGTCTAAGATTTCTAGTTTTCTATTTATTTTAGGAATGACTATATTTAAAAAGAGTAAATTACTTAAGATATTTAGATGATAGGAAGTTCAAGAAAACACTATTTTGTAAAATACTAATCTATAAATATAAGTTTAGAAATATAATTAAGTTTTACCATTTAGGTTGATTCTATTGAAGCCAATTTTTGATAAGGCATCTCCTCAAGCTTCTCCTCACTTTATGTTTTTTATTTTCTTTTCTTTTCTTTTTGGATTGATTTTCAATCCTTCTTTTTTTTTAAGTGAGGATTACTGTATCTGGATAGCCTGTTAATAATTTTGAACTTCAATTTCTCATCCTAAATTTGAAACTTAAAATATTTCCTTGCTTATATATATTTCATAGCCTTTACTTCATTGAGTTTCAATCCTTTCTTTTTCACTTAAATACTTAAGAATTTTCAATTTTTAGAATATAGTTTTCCTTACTTTAAATAGTTTACTATATTCTTATTCCTTTTAACCAAATATCTTATTCTATTAATTAATTGAATTACTAGAAACATTTTATTTAACTTTCTATAATAATTAAATAAAGTAATTCATGTTTATTGAATTGAAAAACTACTATAGAAAATCATTTAATAATAATTTTTGAAAATATAAATTGAGAACAATTTTAATAATTAAATTTGTATTTTTACCTTCCCCCAAACTTAAATTTTTCTATCTATACTAAATAGTGAAAAAGGGAAAGTATATAAGTAAAATTCATCATACCTTTGAGCTTTAGGTATTTCTTTTCTTTGAAATTTTTGCGTGCTTTTTCATTACTTACGAACCCGTATCGTTAGTATTCTTCCACATATAGTATTTAAAAGAAAGTGCAGGGATGAAATTTTAAAATAAGTATCAAACATAACATTTGAAAACTTAATCTATTACTACACATACAATTAATTAATCTATTTTAAAACATATTAAAACAATCTAAACAATGTTAAAAGTTCATAACTTATAACAACTTAAACAACATATTAAAGAAAAATTAACATCCTATCTAAAAGAAAAAATTGCAAACTAATTTAACACACATAAAAAAAATAACTAACATCATAGCATAAGCAAACATACCAACATCCACAGTTCACATAAAGTACAGAATAATTACATACAGAATAATAAAGTTTCCCAAAATAACAACAAATCTAAATAAACTGAATAAACTAAACAAAGGCTCTAATCTTCTGCATCAAAATCCCAAGCTATGTCATCTCCCCGATCTCCAGCCGAGAAGGCCGACCGGCCGGTACTCGTGAATAAGCGGGCACTCGTGAAAGACAACATCTAAATCACCACCCCTATATCGACGTTCAACTTCATAGTATGCAATTTCGTACTCGAATGTCGCCGGAGATATTCACTATCATAATCGTGTCTTCTTTCCAAGCCTCCGATCCTTTGGTCTATATGCTCAAATCTTCTTTCCGTATTTTCTCCAAATAACTCGAAACTCTTTCTACTCGTGGTTAATTTATTCATCGGATCTCGAAGGGTAGGAGTGGTGTACCGAGGGGGTTCATAACTAGTAGAGGGTATATCTCTACTCGAAGAAGGTACATAATCCCTCGTCCCGCATCTCCATCCTTCGTGGGATTCATATTTCTTTATATTAGCTCGAGTAAGGGGTTTCATAGGTTCAATCCATTCCTCATCATCTCTTGCCTCTACCCCAGATAATTGGCAGAGTGCATAGATAAGACCAGGATGTCCTAGTCCTCCTCCACTTTCATTTCTAGCGGTGGATAATATATTTTTATAAATAACATTTTCCACATTAATACTCTTCTGGTTCTGAATACAGAAATTCAGAACTGCTCTATCTCTTGTTACCTCACTATGGTGGTAGGTAGGTAACAAAGTAGAACAAATAAAATAATGCCAGTGCTTTAGATGTTGCATTTAGCATGTAAAGAGGGAAGTTTACTCGTTCTCGTCGCTTTATCTTCCAGACTCCTTTCCCATCAGTGAGAAAGTTGATCACCTCTTCCAGTGGTCCTTCCATAGTTCCAAAAGTTTCATACTCACTGGTGTAGGTGTCTCTAACCTTGTAATAAGCGTTTATTCTAACAGCGTTGAATTTCAAAAAAAATCCTCTAATCTTAACCGGTGCATCTTCAGCCTGTGTTAAGTTTGCATAAAATTCCTTTACCACTTCCACAGCGGCTCTGTTGGTCACGTAACAGAAGTTTTCCCATCCTCTTTCCTTAATGATTCGCTCAACTTCTCCTCCTGGATTCTTGAAAACTCGATCTTGAATGCATTTTCTTGATTGGATATTCTGAAAATATCGAGTTTGTGCTCTTGCATTAATGAATCGGGTTTCGTCATAATCTATCCGTCGCTTTTGTCGTGGAGCCATTTCTCGATCTGTGAAATTTGCAAAAATCTTAACTAAACTCCAAAATATTACTAAGAAGGCTTCCTACAACATCTAAAATCCATTTAAATCAATTTCCATGAAATTCTTCCAAGTATTTTCTCTACATTTCGGATTTTTCAAAAAT
Organism: Papilionanthe hookeriana x Papilionanthe teres; assembly: GCA_022702705.1. Lineage (NCBI taxonomy): Eukaryota > Viridiplantae > Streptophyta > Magnoliopsida > Asparagales > Orchidaceae > Papilionanthe > Papilionanthe hookeriana x Papilionanthe teres. The sequence goes on from CM040425.1 coordinate 57,725,435, forward strand.
TCCCCAATGTATAAGAAATCCATGGTGAAAATAAAAAATTTTTGCATAGGAGTGAAGCTCTTACCAAGGGAAGGCGAAATTCGGTGTCAAAAAGTGTTGAAATCGCCTCAAATCCGATATCTCTCAAGCCCTAGGTCGGTTTTTTCGAAATTTTGAGGAAAGGGATGATGAATAGTGTCGGTTGACCGGTCAAATATAGGTCTTTTCGCTATCTCGCCGTCGGCGAGCTAATTAATTTGATAAGGCAAAAGTTTCGGGAAAAATCCGCCGTCGGCGAGCTCGGTTTCGCTGTCGGCGAGATCCCAAAATTTTTAAATTTTTAAAATTTGTCAATCATTTTCAACCTCGATTTACCTTTAATCAATCTTCCAATCACTTAATTTAATAATAGTATGAAGATTAGATACTTAAACTCACAAAAAGTTCACACAACACAAATTATATAACTTTATATATGAAATCCATGATACTTACAAATTTCACACTAACAACTTAACAACATACTTAACTTAAATGTTCTAATCCATAATACTCAGCATCACAATCCATACCACAACACTCTAAATGCTGAGACATAACAATTACATAAAATCTCATCAATTCCGAGATGATCAAATCAAAGTCCGACTCATAATAAAACCTAAATCCAAATCAACACATATATACACAAATATATGAAATAAACATATAAATCTTTCCTACTCTTCAGTGTCTGAACTAACATCTTCTCTGATATTCCCGATGTGACGCAGGTGCACAAATAAATTGTAGAAAGGCCTGAAAGGGAATTCTACAGTAGATTCTTCATTAATCCATCCTTTCTATCTTAGTAGATGAATAAAACTAGCCTCCAGATGTCCAGTATGATCAAAGTGCTCCTTCATTCTCCAGTTAATGTGATCAAACATATTAGAGATATTGTCGATGGAATTCATCACATTTTGCAATTCTTTCTCCAATCCTTTAATCTTCTTCAGAATCAAAATTAGTTTTATCAGTAAAGGGCCTTGCTAAAGGATTGTTCTGTGATGCTCTGTCAGAAATAATGGTAATCTCATCATTGTTATCCAAAGTTGGAAACATATCAGTAGGATCCAGTGGTTTCCATGGCAAAAGTACTTTTTCCCAAGCCTCATAAGAAACTTGGTACTGACTGCATAACACAAATATAGTCGATGGGTGTCCAAGTCCATCCACTGACCCATGCACAATCAATCCCAATGCAGATTTTACTATTATTGATCCAACATCGATAGGTAATCCAATTTGAATACAGTAGTTTAAAATAGCACATTCCTTTGAAACTTTATTTACCCTCATAGTAGGTAATAATTTTGATGATATAAAGAAATGTCAATGCTTCGAGACAGGGTTAAGAAGTGATGCAGAAAAACTGACATACCCGTCTTCGCGTAACTCCCAATCATTAGGTTCGTCGGTCAGGTATCTATAAATTTCGTTCATATTGTATCTTGAAGGCACAAAGTTGGAATAATGACAAACAGAGGTATTCTCTATAGAAAATAATTCATTTACCCTTGAAGGAGTAAATGTTACCCATCTTCCTCCGACGTAGACATTTCCATTGTTGATCGCATGTAAATTAGAGTAAAACTCTTTAACTACTGGAATAACTACAGCGGATGTCGTATAACAAAATATCTCCCATTGTCGCTGTGCGATCATTTTTCGATTTTTGTAGTGGAATTCTCTACTCCTCTATTGACAAATCCTCTTTCTTTAATAAGTCATTTCTTCATCAAACCTTTGTTGAAGATACGCTGCGCCTCCGAACTGACGAATTTTCTTCAGTTGAAAACTTCAATTTTTGTGGTTTCTAAGAGTTTGGTGGCCATTTCGGATTGAAAGAATTGGTCTCTAGTCGTTCCTAAGGAAGAAAACAGTGTAAATTTGGATTTGGGATGATTTCCTACGAAGAAATGGCCTAGATCCGTCCAAAACCGCACGAAAAATCTTTAAGAAACCAAAATTTCAACTACCTCACCGTCGGCGGGAAGTTTCTCGCCGTCGGCGAGCTAGTTATAGAACTGACTTAAGTCATGGCGCACGATCTCGCTGTCAGCGGGCTCGGGCTCGCTGTCGGCGAGATTCGTAAAAATCGCCCAATTTCGCTCTGGTCCGAATATTTTCTGATCTCATCATATAGGTTCGAATTTGTGATGATTCTAATTAAAAATTTGAGTAGTAAGATTTGTTTTAATAATATAGACTCACTAATTTGTAGATAATTAAAATAAAAGACTACTATGGGTTGCCTCCCATAAAGCGCTTGGTTTAACGTCGTCAGCCCGACCTAATTCAGTTAGTAATCGGGTTGACTAAGCATTAAAACCTCTTTAAAATTTGTCTTCTACCTTCGAACTATGGTTTTAATCTATGTCCGTTTACCTTAAATCTATGTCCTGTTTTTTGATCTTCAATTTCTATAGTTCCATATGAAAATATTTGAGTTATGGTGAAAGGTCCTAACCATCGAGATTTCAATTCCCCAGGAAATAATTTCAATCTAGTATTATAAAGCAAAACTTCTTGTCTTGGTTCAAAATTTCTCTGATTAATCTCTTTCTTTATAAATCCTATCATTGTCATATGATTCATTCCTTAATTCTTCCAATTCATTTAATTGCAGCAATCTCTTTTCACCAGCTTCTTTCATATTATATTTAAATTCTTTAATCGCCTAATATGCTTTATGTTCTAATTCAACTGGTAAGTGACAAGTTTTTCCATATATAAGCCTATAAGGAGTCATTCCAATCGAAGTTTTATAAGCGATCCGTATGCCCATAATGCGATTGTACTAGTCTTATAGACCGATCTAATCTATTAGGGTTTACTCGATTTTTCTAATATACGCTTAATGTCTCGATTAGAAACTTCACTAATCCACTAGTTTGTGGATGATAAGCGATTGATATCTTATGCATAATATTATATTTTTCTACTAGTTTGTGAATATATTTGTTTCTAAAATGTGTTCCTCCGTCAGTGATAATCACTCTCGGCATTCCAAATCTAGTAAAAATATTTTTCATTAAAAATTTTGAAACACTTTTAGCATCACACCTAGGTAAAGCTTGTGCTTCGATCCATTTGAAAACATAATCAACAGCTACTAATATATATGAGTTTCTAAATGAAGGAATAAAAGGTCACATGAAATCTAATCCCCAAACATAAAAAATTTCAACTTCTAATATAAAATTCAGAGGCATTTCATTTTTTCTCGATATGTTTCCTACTCTTTGGCCTTTATCGCAGATTTTTATATATCTATATACATCTCTAAATAGAGTAGGCCAGTAGAATCCAGTATCGTAGAATTTTATACGCGAGTTTTATACGTCCCAAAATGTCCTCCAAAATCGAGTCATGACATTTTTGAATAATTGGTTCAGTTTCTTCATACGGCACGCATCTTCTAATGATTAGATCCTTACATTGCTTATATAAGTATGGTTCATCCCAAAAGTATGTTTTAGTATCGTGAATGAATTTTTTCTGTTGTTGCAAAGTTAACATAGGTGGTAAAATGTCACTTACAATATAATTTACTATATCAGCATACCAAGGTATTTTCAACTCATTAATATTATAAAGTTGTTCATCAGGAAAACTATCTAAAATTTCATTATCAATATCAGATAATTCATGATTTTCCTATCTTGATAAATGATCAGCAATTTGATTATCAGTTCCCATTTTATTAATGATCTCAAAATCAAATTCCTGCATTAATAATATTCATCTGATTAATCTTGGTTTAGAATCTTTCTTTTACATTAAATATTTTATAGCAGAGTGATCAGTATGTACAATACATTTAGTTCCTATTAGATAATGCCGAAATTTATTAAAAGCATATACAACTGCTAATAATTCTCTTTCGATAATCGTATAATTTATTTCAACATCATTTAGAGTTTTACTAAGCATAGTATATAACTTTGAAAATCTTATTATATCTTTGCCTAAGAATCGCTCCTATAGCATAATCACTAGCATCACACATAAGCTCGAATGGTTTCTCCCGATTAGGTGAAACTATTATAGGTGTTGTAATTAATTTATCTTTTAATAATTCGAAAGCATTCGGGCATTCGATTGTAAATTCAAATTTCTTGTCCTTTTCAAGAAGTTGGCATAGAGTTTTAGTAATTTTTGAAAAATCTTTAATATAACGTCCGTAGAATCCAGCGATGTCCAGAAAACTTCTTACCCCTTTCACCGTAGTTGGAGGTGGTAATTTAGTTATAACTTGAATTTTTGCAGGGTCTACTTCCATGCATTTTTCCGAAATTTTATGCCCAAATACAATGCCGCCTGTAACCATAAATTGACATTTCTCCCAAATAAGAACTAAATTAGTTTTCTCACATACTTCAAATACTTTTTCAAGATGTTTTAAGCATGTGTCAAATGTTGTTCCAAATACAGAGAAATCATCCATAAATACTTCTATTCCATTATCAATTAATTTACTAAATATAGAAATCATACATCTTTGGAATGTTGTAGGTGCATTACATAATCCAAAAGGCATTCTTCGAAAAGCGAAAGTTCCATAGGGACTAGTAAATGTAGTTTTCTCTTGATCCTCGGGAGCAATTTGTATTTGATGATAACCGGTATATCCGTCTAAGAAACAAAAATATTTATGTCCGGCTAATCTATGTAACATCTGGTCTAGAAATGGTAAAGGGAAGTGATCTTTCATGGTGGTTGTGTTTAATTTTCTATAATCAATACATATTCGCCATCCAGTGACTTATCTTATAGGGATAAGATCATTAATTTCATTAGCTTTGACGGTCACCCCTCCTTTTTAAGATACACAGTGAATTGGGCTTACCCAAGCACTGTCAGAAATATGATATATAATACCATTACCTAACCATTTTAAAATTTCCTTTTTAACTACTTCTTTCATTATTGGATTTAATCTCCTTTGCGGATCTGCTTTAGGTTTATGTTCATTATCTAAAATAATTCTGTACATACAAATCGAATGACTAATTCCTTTAATATCTGCTAAAGTCCAACAAAAATTTTTTTTATATTTTTTTAATGTAACTAAAAGTTTTTGTTCTTGAGATTCATTTAATTCAGATGAAATAATAACTGGTAGAGTTGAAGAATTACCTAAGTAAGCATACTTTAAATGATTAGGTAACATTTTTAATTCAAGTTCAGGAGGTTTAATAATCAATGGAACTATATTTTTTTCAGTGTTTTCTGTATTATCCAAAAATTCAAATTTCTCTTGAATATAATCTAGTTCTTCATTTATCTCAGATTTTTCAATTAATTCAATATTTTCTCCTAAAATGATAGGAATTTCTTTATCTTCTTCCATATCTAAGACAATAAAATCTACAGGGAAGATAAATTTGTCCACTTTTATTAATACATCTTCAATAACTCCCTTAGGATATGTAACATAACGATCAGCTAACTGAAGAGTTACTGAAGTAGGTGAAATTTCTCCCAATCCTAATCTTTTAAAAATTGGTAGAGGCATTAGATTGATGCTTGCTCCTAAGTCACACAAAGCTTTTCCATAGAATTTTTCTCCAATAACACAGAGTATAGTGAAACTACCAGGATCTTTTAATTTTTCGGGAAGTTTTTTTCGAATAATAGCACTACACTCTTCACTAAGTGCGACCATTTCATTATCGGTAAATTTTCTTTTTTTATTTAGAATATCTTTCATGAATTTTACATAGTTTGGCATCTGTTCTAAAGCTTCTACGAAAGGAATGTTAATCGTTAATTTCTTCAAAATTTCAAGGAATTTAGCAAATTGTTTATCTTTTTTATCTTGAATTAGTCGTTGAGGAAATGGTGGTGGAGGTTTTTCGACAGAAATTTTCATAAGTATTAAAGGATTTTCTAAGTTTTGATCTTATTGATTCTTTTCCTTTTCAATTTCCACTTCCTCTTTTTGACTTTCAAGTTCTTTCTGAATTCGAGGTTCTAATTCTTTTCCACTTCGTAATTGTATCGCTTTAATTTGTTCATTTCTCTTGTCTTTGGGATTTATTTCCACATTACTAGGAAATGTACTGAGTATTCTATTATTAAGTGCGGTAGCGATATGTCCAAGTTGAGTTTCAATATTTTTTATAGTTGTTCCTTGATTTTGTAATTGGTTTCCTTGTATTTGTAATTGATTTCCTTGATTTTGTAAATGTTTACCCATATTTAATATTAATTCTTCTATAGATAATTTCTTGTCTTTAAATTGTGGGTTATTAAATCCAGGTGGATAATTAGGTTTATAATTAGAATTTCCTTGATTAGATGGATTTCCTAATGGTTGTCATGTTATTCATCCATGGTTGATTAGTTATGTTATTATTCCAATTAAAATTAGGATGATTTTTCCATCCAGGATTATAATAATTTGCATAAGGATTACTCAAGTCCGTTGTTAATTGCATTAAAAGTTTCATATTGAGATTGGGATTCTATAAGTTGTCCAGCATGAATTTTCTTCGATATAGTTGGAGAGTAATTCATTCCAAAATGATCTAATTTTTTAGATACAACGGCGATTTGCGAAGCTAACATAGATATTGCATCATTTTCATGAATACTAGCTATTTTTTTTCGGATTCATTCTATCGATGTGCCATTAAAAATTATTGGTTGTCATTTCTTCAATTAGTGCATAGGTTTCATCAAATAGTTTTGACATTAATGATCCTCCAGCAGCAGCATCGATGATTGATCTTAAAGATCCTACTAATCCATTATAGAAAGTTTGGATAATTAACCAATCTGATAACGCATGATGTGGGCATTTCCTAAGAAGTTCTTTAAATCTCTCCCAAGCTTCATATATTGACTCTCCATCAAACTGACAAAGAAGTTATATCATTTCTAAGCTTAGCAGTTTTAGATGGTGGAAAATATTTGGATAGAAATTTTAGTGATAATTCTCCCCAAGTTTTAATAGATCCAGGTGCTAACGAATTTAACCACATTTTAGCCTTATCCCTTAAAGAAAAAGGAAAAAGACTAAGTCTAATAGCATCGTTAGATACTCCTTCATATTTGAAAGTAGCACATAGTTCTAAAAAACTAGCAAGATGTAAATTAGGATCTTCAGTAGGTGAACCACTAAATTGATTATTGTGTACAATTTGGATAATTGCAGGTTTAAGTTCCAATGAATTAGCAGCTACATCAGGGTTTTGAATAGTTAAATGAATTTCATCTAATGTAGGGTTGGCATAATCTCGTAATGGTCTTGGTTGATTGATATTTTCATTTTCAGGAATATTTGCTATTTGTGTTAAATTTATAATTTCTCTTTTTTGTTTTCTAATTCTTTTAATTGTATGCTCTAATTCTGAATCGTAAGGTATTAAGTTTTCGTTTCCAAATTTTCGCATACAATTTTATAAAACAAAATAGTCTGTTACTCTAGTAAATAATTTCTTTACTTCCCCGGCAACGGCGCCGAAAACTTGACCCACTTTTAATATGTTTGCAATTTAAGTTTAATAGTAACGGTGCCAAAAACTTGATCCCGCTTTAAATATATATATGATTTAATGATGGAATGTAAAATGTGGAATCTACGCAAGTATACGTATCGTATCAAGTAATACAGGGCTCTAGTGGAGTCCTGATTATCGATCCCACAGGGAAGTTTTTAACAGATTTGTATCAGCTAAATTTAAAGGAATTACTTGCTAATATAGTAAACGGAAATTTAAAGTAACTAAGCAAACTAAAGTAAACTAATGCTTGAATTTAAGTTGATTTAAATAATTCAGAAAAAGTATCATTCTCCTCGTTTCTAGAAAATTAAGTGAATGATGAATTTAAATAGAATTCTTGAATTGTATTGTGACAAATAGGAGCATTCCTATTCTTTATCCTTTGGTCCAGGTGCAAAGAACATTGACTAATCCTATGTTTGATTACTAAATGCAACGCTAGAGTTCAGGAGGATGCGGCTGCCACTTCGTAGCTCCCACGTTCCCCTCACTCGAAGGCTAACGTCTACACTTCGACTCTCAAACAATAGGACCAAATTGAATATTTTAGTCTGTCACACTAAAATGTTCAATTCTACGTCCGATAATTAATATTTCCCTATTTATTTGCACCATCCTTCAAAGGTTTTTGACTTCCCTGAATATTGGATGTAATTTTTACTATAGTTGATAATTCAACATATTTTAACAACTCAATCGGTCGGATTGAAAGTAAATTAAGTTTCAAGTAAAAATTATCACAATTTATTTTAATATATTAGGTACTTCATTTAATTTCATCAATCTGTATAATTTTCATAAACAAGGAGAAAGACTAAGAAAACTACTCAGAATGCATGGAAATAAAACAAAGCATGGATTTCATTTAAAGTTAACAACAACAATAAACAAAATATACTTATCTTAATTTCCTCCCCAAGCAGACTCCTTGAAGTTCCTTTGACTTTTCCTTCTAGTACAACAAACTTCTAAATAGCACTCAAATAAACTAAAGAAACTCACTAATGAAAAATAACAGACACACACACACTTAAGACACCAAAAAGAGACACTTAGACTCTCTAAATAGACACACCTAGACACTAGAATTCGGCCTCTATTTATAGAGGTAGGCAAAGGTCCAAGGGGTGCTTAAACACCTCTTCAAAAAGTATCCAGGTTCAAAGTATTTGTATTTTGAACTGTCTCGCCGTCGGCGGGAAACGACCTCGCCGTCAGCGGGGCTTCTAGAAGGTCTTCAATCCGCTCTATCTCGCTGTCGGCTAGGTAGTTATAATTCCTTCAGAAATTCTCCTCATGATCTCGCCGTCGGCGACTTAGTTCAATTTGCATGAATTTCTTCCTTTTTGATCCAAATTTGCTCCATTTCATGTTTTTTGCTTCAATCACTTGTAAATCTTCATTCCTGCAGTAAAATAAAGAAAATACCTTTCTTTAAAGTGCAATTTCATCAAAAATAGATAAGAATTTCTTAATGAATTTTTCTGTGATCATATTTTAAGGGTTGTCTTCTTGCAGGGATTCAGATCTAATAGGAAGGAGAAGTAATGATTTATCTAATTACGGTTTCTGTAGGTATGGTTAGCTCTCCTTCCATCGAGCATAGCTCACAACATTGTATGTACGTAGCTTTATACTAACCTTGTATTCATGTATGTCTAGTTTTTTCTTACTTTCTCTTGTACTTTTTGGAGACTTTAGTATAGTCTAGTATTAGAAATAAGGTACAAACACGAGTTTTGAGGTGTCAGGCGAGCATAACCACATAATGGTGACCATAAGTTATAGGCTTATGTCCCGTTCCATAATTAATGTATAGAATTAGAGCCATGTGTGTACTTTTACGATGCATGATCGTCCCTTTTCTATTTTTGGGATATGTTGTTGAGCAGCACTTGAATTTTTATTCTTCATATTTGACTTGCTTTACTTTTTTGCTTCTTGCATGTGATTTCTAGTTTTGCTTTTTTATCTTGTGGTTTTTCTGGGAATCATACGAATTATATAGGCTCTCTGAGGAACTGAACTTATAAAATTTTTCACAAAATAATAATAAAAATTTAGGACTAATTAAAAATTAGGATTAAAACATTCAGGAATTTCAAAATCTGCACTTTATTTTTTGTATGGCATTCGGACTGGATTTTAAATGGTTTGTATAACAAGATCATCACCCAAGTCATAACTAATATGATCTCCACACTTAGGACTTGAATAGATATTGCATCATTCTACATGTCCCGAGAAGAAGTCCCCGCACTTCTCCTACCTGAGTGACTCAACATAGACTTCTACTTAGGTTGTTTTCTAGTGCGCTTAGGGTGTTAGTGGCTTCCCCGGCCCAAACAAAGAGTAAGTCCTTTGTGGAAGCATTTCAGCTTTGTAGTTGGACCTCTCTTCTCTTTTCACTCCAACAGCTTCTTCGTCACTTTAACAAGTATAAGTCACGTCTCTGCTCTTCTTCCTTACATAGATTCAAAGGATTAGGGTTTCCTTCTCTTTGCCATAGGGCTATTGAGGTCCCCTTGGATGATGTAATTCATGGATTACTGATAAGGGAGTCTTCGGTTGTGTTAGATTGACTACTTTCACGATCAAATAGACTTCGGGTCCAAATAGTTTGGGATGACAAATCTGAGGTATCCTGGCTTGGATATTTGTACTTGATTAGGATCACTCTACCTTTCCTTTGATACCCCCTTTGAGCCTTGTCGCTCCTTTTGACGTTTCATCAACATTGTCTTTTAGGCCCTGATTAAAGATAGACCACCACCCATTTGGGATACGATGATTCACCCTCTGCCCTTATGGTTCAGTTTGGCTTTGAAATCATAGTGCACATTCTTATCGCAACATCATTTTCAAGAAGTAAGAGAATCATAGAACTAAAATATGTACATAAAAATTATGTTAGTGCTAATCATGATAGATCTGATGGTCCAAAAGAAAGAGTATGACAGAGGAGGACCCACCGAAGGAAGACCGGGAGGCCCACTTGTCCTACTATATGAAGTTGACTGAGCAAACGCTAACAAGGCCAAAGCTAAAGGAACCATAAGATAGACAAGAGACGAAGATGATAAAAAAAAGCGAGCCATTCAACTAGAAACAAGAAAAAATGACATCCTAGCAAACTATCAGAGAAGAGTTGATCATAGGAAGTATGGGTTCCATAAAATCTCAATTCATCCCAAGAACACTCAAGAGCCTCTTATCAGGGGTCAAGAATTGTATGCCAAGCTTCATAAATCGATTAGCCCGTATCAACCAAGATCAGTCGATCTAGCAGATTCTTACTGATCAAGTTGAGCTTTTCAACCCAAAGACAATTCAAATTAGCCGGCCAACCCAAAGAGCAATCAGACTATAATCTCATACATGTGAAGTACCAAAAATATATAGTGCGGCCCCTTTTAAAGTAAAGAAAAAAATGTAACAACTTAACAATGTACTCACTCCCTTATAAATAGAGATGTAATGTTATGAATATGACATGATTGACATGACTTATTACTGTTCATTACTTTTCACTCCTTGTCTCAATCTCCTTATTTACACACTATTCTTTGAGTGTGATTCATGGACAAATCAGGATTCAACAGTTAAGTTAATAATTTATTAATTTACTTAAAAAGAATAATAATTTAATTCTTGAGTAAATATTGGGGTGTCCCTGGAAGTGACGTGCTGTATGGGTTGAATACAGTGAGAAGTGCGCAACGACCACTACACCGGCTCCCAGGTATAATGTCAAATAAGTAAGGGTTCTTGAAACTAATATTAGGATAATATCTTGAAATATATGTACTCTCATAGGTAAATGACTTGCCTAAAATATATACGTTTTTTGCTATATCATTTTACTTATTTTTGATGATATTACACTTTAAAGGAAAGTATTTTGTATGTTTTTTGGTTTTAGGTACAAGAAATGGTGATTGGAGCAAAAGAAAGCAAAAACGGTGCAATTTGGAGCAAAAACGAGCAAGAAATGAAATTTTGCCTCGACACCTTTCGATAAGTCTTTTGATGCTTAATCTCTTTTACACTTCTTGCATATTTTTGAATGAGATTATACTTTAAAGAAAGGTTATTTTTATGCTTACTTTGTAGGGCTATCTGTTACGAACGCATCGCAACTAAAATGGGGCGAAACGGAGCCAAACGGAGCGAAACCGTGGAGCCGCGCAGCAGCCTGCTCGCCGACGGCGAGATTTTCCCGAGACCACCGAAATATGGCCGAAAAGGGCACCGGCAGCGGCCTCGAACCCGTCGACAGCGGCCCGGATGACCATGAACCGACATTTGGCGGTTTTGGGCCAATATTCGACGTATTTGGACGCTTTTTCGAAGGGGTGCTTAAGGAAACTCTTCAAAATTCGTTCATACTCTTTAAAATGGCGAATATATGTTAGAAATGGGAGAGAAACAATAGAGGAAAGGAGAGAAAAACTTAGAGGAATGTTTAGGATTCTTAGATTAAGAGTAGAAATGTAGATTTCTACTCTTTTGGAGAGATTGGAGAGGAGAATTTGAGAGAATTTGTAAGGGATTTCGCTAGCATTGCATGGATCACCGGGAGACTTTATGGGAGAGATCTTCGTCTTTCTTTCAAGGGGAAAAAGCTAAGTATTTTTCTTCATTATCTTATAATTTTGTAAACATTTATTTAGTGGATTTGCTTTTGTTAAATGAAGTTTCATTTATGTTTTCTTCGTGCTTTGTGATGCATCTCTCTTACTCTTTCTTCTTCTTTGGAAATAGTGGCATAAGAAGATTATGCCATTGTTTTCTTTTTACTTTTCTTTTGCAATGAGTAGAAATCATGTTTAGGATTTTGTGATGCATGGTAGAAGTAAATTTAATTATAAATGTGATGGTTTTTACTTGCACTTCATTTACATTGCAATAAGGGCCCATTGTAGTGTTAAAATTCGTTGTAATTGCATCAACCCGAAAGGGCGGTGTAGTTCTCAACAAAGTGGAATCACATTCAAATTCCATGGATGGTTAAGTTCATGGGAATTGAATGCAAATAAATAGGGAAATAATATTAATCGGGCGTAGAATTGGAGATTTTAGAGTGACAGGCTAAAATCCTCAATTCGGTCCTATCGTTTGGGTGCTGAGGCAGAGATGTTAGCCCTCAGGAGAGGGGAATGTGGGAGCTCTGATGTGAGAGCCGGTATCCTCCCAGCCTAGCCACGGATTCAGTAACCAAGCATAGGATTAGTCAATGTTCTTTATGCTTGGACCAAAGGGTAAAGAATATAATTGTTCCTATTTGGCACATACAATATTTAATGCATCTCAATCCTATACATTATCTATTTCATTACATAAGAATAGTAGTTTTTAATTTCTAAAAATTCTCCAAACCAACTTATCCAAAAAGGGTTATCTTTAGAATTATTATTTGCATTTAGATATAGTTACTATCTTTACATTTAACACTTGCATTAATGAATAGTTGCTAGATAAAACACAATTTTAATCGACATTCCAAACTAAGGACTATTAGTAGTAGACTAGAATTTGATTATAGACTTCTTACTTCACTTCCTCGTGGGATCGATTTTGGGGTTTTTTAAAGAAAACTCTATATTACTTGAAACGATACGTATACTTGCGTAGTACCCCTAGTGTGTAAAATATTTTCTAATTTTTATATCATTTAAGATTTTGCACACTAGCCGCTATTTATAAATCGAGTCAAGTTTTTGGCCATCTTTTGGAAGTTAATTTACTGCGTAATTGCGGGTCGGGTCAAGTTTTTGGCGTCGTTGCTGGGGAAGCTTCGGTAAGAACTTTAGGAGAATTTTAGTTGAAGTAATTAGGCTTAGACTTGGAAAACCGTAGTGTCGTAAAAACTGTTTTGTGTGAAAAGTGTTTTGTTGTATGAAAAAGTATTGTGAAAAAACTGTTTGTGTGAAAAATAGGTGTTCGTGAAAATGTTTTGTTGTGTTGAATATATTTCATCTGTTATTTGTTTAATTGTTAATGTATTGTTTGTTGTGTTACGTATGCGAAACAAAGGATCTGCAGGACTTGTGCCTTATGATCCCGAGTTTGAAAAAAATAAAAAAATAAAAATACAGAAAGGACTAGAAAAACTCGAAATGGAAATGGAAAACTTTCAAGATAATAACTTAGAAAATCATCATACTTCATTGAGGGATTATGTAAATCCTACGACAGATGAAATTCACGCAAGTATACAAAACCTCGTCGTAGAAGTCGACTCATTTGAAATAAATCCCGAGATTATCCAACCGGTGCGAACAATCGGTTGGGGGAACTCCTTCGGAGGATCCCTATTTACACTTATCAAATTTTCTAGAACTTTGTGCTACATTTCGTTATAACGGTATGTCGACGATGCTCGTTAGACTCAAGGCTTTTTCCTTTCTCACTAAGGGATAAGGCCAAAATGTGGTTATACTCATTAAGCACTCGGCTCTATTAAAAATCGGGAGGCGTTAACTCAAAAATTCCTAGCTAAGTATTTTCCACCTTCAAGGACTACTCAACTTAGAAACGATATTATCTCATTTTGTCAGTATGAAGGAGAATCAATATACGAAGCCTGGGAAAGATTTAAGGAACTCCTAAGAAAGTGTCCACACCATGCTCTGCCCGATTGGATAATCATTCAAATTTTTTATAATGGGTTAGTAGGATCCCTTAGGTTTATTATTGATGCTACCTCTGGTGGATCATTAATGTCAAAATCATTTGATGAAGCGTATGCATTAATTGAAAAAATGGCTACAAATGAATTTCAAGGCTCTCTGCAAGGGTAAATCATAAAAATGTAGCTAGTGTTCATGATACGGATACGATTTCAATTCTTGCATCTCAGATTGCTGCAATATCAAGGAAGTTGGACCAATTTGGAATGAACCAACCTCAATTTACTCCTGTAAGTGAGGAAAGTTCATTAGGGCATATAATTGATTCTAACTTATCATATGAGACTTTAAATACCATAAACAACCCGTACTCTAACTTTTACAACCTGAGTCGGGAGAACCATCCTAAATTTAACTGGAATCCTACTACTGACGATGGAAACCAACAATGGGAAAATAATCATGCAAATCCTAATGGAAGTTGGAATAATTACGGGAACATAAACTATAGACTTTCATATCCACCGGACTCTAACAATGATCAACAATTTGAGGATAAGAAAATGTCTATGGAAGAAGTGGTATTGCAAATGGAAAACCAGTTGCAAAGTCAAAATGCTGCGATTAGAAACATAGAGAATCAACTGGGAGAAATTGCTAATTCACTTAGCAATAGACCTCAAAGAACACTTCCTAGCAACAATGAGATCAACTCTAAAGAGAACACTAATGAACAAATAGAAGCTGTCCAATAAAAAAGTGGAAAAGAAATAGAGGATGTGGTTAGAAAAGAGAAAGATGTTGTGAGAGAAACAAAAGAAACTAAAAGACCTGAAGAACATGTTTCTAAGGATCAAGAAAAATTAATATCTCCAACTAAAATCAGTTTGGAAAAACCACCACCTCCATTTCCTCAAAGACTTAGACAGCATGAGTTGGATAAAAATTTTCAAAGTTCATGAAAGTACTTAAGAAGTTAACGATAAATATTCCTTTCACTGAAGCTTTGGAACGTATGCCAAGTTATGCAAAGTTTATAAAGGATATATTAAACAAGAAAAGGAAATTTGGAGATAACGATACAATTGCACTAAGTGAGGAGTGCAGCGCTATACTTCAGAAAAATTTTCCTCGGAAACATAAAGATCCTTGTAGCTTTACAATTCCTTGTGCAATTGGAAAAAGATTATGTGGGAAAGCTTTATGTGATTTATGAGTGAACATTAATGTGATGCCTCTATCTATATTTAGAAGGTTAGGTTTAGTCGATATTTCTCCCACTATTGTAACCCTTCTGTTAGCTGATCGATCTATCATTTATCCAAAAGGAGTTATAGAAGACGTGCTTGTTAAAGTGGATAAATTTATCTTTCCTTTGGACTTTATTGTATTAGATATGGAGGAAGATAAAGAAATTCCAATTATTTTAGGGAGACATTTCCTTGTTACTGGACAAGCTATGATAGATGTGCAAAAGAGAGAGTTGACTATAAATATTAATGACCATGAAGTCGTTTTTGATGTATTAAAGACTATGAAATATCCAGCTGAAAGAAATGATGATGAATGTTTTTGAATGGATGAAATTGATTATCTAAGTAAAGACCATTTCCAAGAAAGTTTTGAGAGTAAGTTAAAAGATGAGATTGAAATAGATTTTCATGATGATTCGAAAACATTACTTAAAGAAGACTGTATGTATGTTCAGGAGAGGTTTGAAATGATGGACGCTACCAAAAATAGTAATCTTTTAATTCCATCTGTTGAAAAATCTCATGAACTTAAGATGGATGTACCCCATACAATTTTAAAGCATATCTATTTAGAGAATTCATCTACACAACCAGTCTTTATATCTTTAGATTCGACTCAATCACAAGAAAAACCTGAATTAAATGATGAACAAGATAAAATTATTGAACTAGGACTTGGAAGAGAATTTGAGGATATATTTCAAAAGAGCTTTGAATTAAGAAAAGAGGATAAGTATTTTGAAAGACCAATAGAAGATAATATGAGACGGAAGAATATCCCAGAAGAATTTGATCCAGAATCTGAATTATTTAAAGAGAATTTGATCCAAAATTTGGGAGATATTGAAGTATCGTATAAAGATCCATTTCTTATAAATTTCAAGGAAGATATTAATATACGGATTGAGAAAATTAATAGAAAAATATTGCATCTAGAAAGAAATAAGAGGAATTATGATATAAATCCAACTGAAAAGGAAGAACTGAATGAAAAATTAAAATTTGAGAATTTTGTAGGAATCCCTGGATCTGGAAATGATTGGGCGATTGATCGAGGATTACTTAAATGGAATTTTGATCCAGGAGGAATCATTTGTCGGGCTAATGACGTTAAACCAAGCGCTTTATGGGAGGCAACCCATAGTTATCAGTCTGCTTTGATTTAGTGTGCTCGAGAGTCATGATTGTTAGTGTTGTATTGTGTTTGATTTAGAGTGGATAGACTTGATCTTTATGTGTCATTATAGATTGATAAGTTTGATTGTTGATTGATAGATGTTTGGATTATTAGTGCTTTGATCTGATCTTTGTCTGTGTCATGAGGGAGATGATTCCTTAACTTCTTATTATGGCTAGAATTGATCTCTTGTAAAGTTGGATCGACGAGTCCACTATAACTCGGGTCTCACCCGTACTCGAGTTTTACAAGAAAAATCATGAATTTCGAACATTGATAGTTCCATCTTAATTTGTTACTTCCTTTCTACAACTTTATTTTCATTAGGTAGGAGTCGCGAACCTATTCGATGAATAACATTAGGATGATCTCACACTATCTTTATAACTCGTTAGAGGTGCTTAATTATAAGGATTAGGTGATGTCCGAGATTGGTACCTAGGAGCCAATATATCGTGGATAATCTTATCCTTGGGATTATAATCTATAAAATCTTTTGAAGTGCCTAATTTACTAGTGTAGTGATTCCGTTAGAAATTGGAAGTAAATTAGTGAGATGCGATGAGATAAAGGAAGAACTGACCTCATTTATCATTTGTGATTGTATTTGAATTGTGTGTTTATGTTTGTGTTACAACTTTGTTTAGGTCTTGAAGAACATTTTTATATTCCCTTGCTGAAACATGTTATGCTAGTTAGACTTTGGTTTAGTTAATTTCATTCTGACATGATTAGTTTAAATTTACTTTCTGCTGCATATTGGTCTGTCCTAATGAATAATTGTAAATGAGTTTTGATAAACATTTGTGGTAGATAGAATTTTTAAACTGTTTTCTTCCTGCTTATATTTTCTGTACTAAATGCTACATATGTTAAAAATTAAGTTTGGGGGTAGGAAGAAAAATAAAATTTTAATGTGAAAATACTTCCTTTTAGTGTAATTTTATTACAAGCATGTTTTAGGTTAGATTTACTTTCTCCTACGGTCATTCTATCCTGATTATGCATGATATGAATTTGATAGGATGTTGTAGTAGCAAGTAGATTCAACCTTTACTTTTTCTTCCTACTACATTTTATGGAATTAATTGCAAAATATTTTAAAATTTAAGTTTGGGGGAAGAAAAATATTAACTCTTATTTGTTCTCAATTGTTATATTTTCAAAAATTACTAGCATAACTTCTGGCAATTGAACCTCGCTTGAGATAACTAAAACTTTTTATTTTAGATAAATATTATGGAAGGATTGGATGAAAGTTTTTAGTAATAATGGTTAATTTTATAAGGGTGAGATATTTGGCATGAAAGAATTTGATTATAGTTAACTATTTGAAGTAAAGAAAACTGTATTTTTGAAATGTTAAGAGACTTAAAGTATTGTGTGTTAAGAAGAGATTGTGAATTTATGATGAATAATAAGGCTCATACATAATTATAAAGTAAGGATGTGTTTCAAGTTTGAACTTTAGAAAGAAGAGAGTGAAGTTTAAAATCATTACAGGCTCTCCAGATATAGTAATCCTCATCTTAAAAAAAAAAGAGAGAGAAAAAGAAAAGAGAGTAAAAAAAAGGAGACTGAAAGTGATCCCGAAAGAAAGAAAAAAAAAAGAGAGAAAGAAAAATATTTATGAGGAGAAGCTTGAGGAGATGCCTAATCAAAAATTGGCTTCACTTGAGTCTCCCTAAAGTGAGAACTTGATTTCATTTCGAATTTATATTTAAAGTATCGGTCTACATTCCGATGAAGTTTACATGAACTCATTTTTCACATAATCTTTCAAGGCACTCTTAATGTGAAAAATTATAGTTTATCTCGAAATAAATAGAAGACTAGAACCCTTCGAGTTGATTGCTAAATATTCTTATACTCGTAGCGTTAACTCCGAGATACCGAATTTCTTTCTAAAAATCTAACCAATATATTCCTTTGAATGAAAAATTTTAGTGTATTACAGGTGAAAAGTACATTTCCCTTGAGGACAAGTAACAGTTAAGTTTGGGGGATTTTGACACGCCTAAAATATATACGCTTTTTGCTATATCATTTTACTTATTCTTTTATGATATTACACTTTAAATGAAGGTATTTTGTATGTTTTTTGGCTTTAGGTACAAGAAATGGTGATTGGAGCAAAAGGAAGCAAAAACGGTGCAATTTGGAGCAAAAACGAGCAAGAAATGAAATTCGCCCGACATCTTTTGATAAGTTTTCGACGCTTAATCTCTTTTACACTTCTTGCATATTTTTGAATGAGATTATACTTTAAAGAAAGGTTATTTTTATGCTTATTTTGTAGGGCTATCTGTTACGAACGCAACGCAACTGAAATGGGGCGAAACAGAGTTGAAACGAAGCCAAACGGACCGAAACTGTTGATCCGCGCAGCAACCTGCTCGCCGACGGCGAGATCGATCTCGCCGACGGTGAGATTTTCCCGAGACCACCGAAATATGGCCAAAAAGGCCGCCGACAGCGGCCTCAAACCCGCCGACAGCGGCCCGGATGACCATGAACCGACCTTTGGCGGTTTTGGGCCAATATTCGACGTATTTGGACGCTTTTTCGAAGGGTTTCTTAAGGAAACTCTTCAAAATTCATCCATACTCTACAGCTAGAAAGCTACCACCGCGCTTAGCTAAGAACCATATGATAACATTAATTTCAACAGTTTGAAAACGAACAAACCTGGTGCATTTTCAAACGCACCGCACCAAATAACCTATTCCAAATGGGGCCTTAAGTTATATATAGGAGTCGAGAGGAGTTCACATTTTCATCTTTTGTGTGCTTTATTTTAAATCCATTTAAACTTTGATCAAGTAAATGTTCGCTTAAAATGATGCTTAAATAACCTTAATACAAATTTTAAATTTTCTAAAATATATTATTGTGTTCTTGTAAATATGAAAATCATATCAAACTTTATAATTTAGAAAACTTTAAGCAAATATTTTCAACAATTCTTTTCAAGAATGACTTGCTGACTTCATTAAAAAGCGAAAATGTGATTGAAGGAAAATTACTTGGTTGAGAAAGCGTAAAAAGCCTCAAAACTTTCTCAAAATGATAATCCCACACCACTAAATTAAAAAAAAAAGAGGGTATTTTCAAATTCTTATAATTTCATATCCAAGTATTAATTGTTTAAGCCTAAATTTCTAATCAACATTTTGTAGTCCTCAATTACCTATGTCTCTATCTCAAAAACATTGGAAAAAGATTCAAAGGACATCCAAATTCTGTTTCATATAAATTTGTATTGCATGATTGACAACTTATTGGGACTAAATGAAGGGTCAAACATCTTCCAAAAATACGTTTGCTTTGTGCACGGCAATAAAATTTTAGTAAAATAAATCTAATGAACTTAAGATAACCCAATTTTGACATTGTCGGGGCTTAATGTTAAGGAAATATTAAATAATTAAGATAGAATGTTTGGATTGTTTGATGGACTGCTTAGAATTATAAAAACAATGACTAAAAATATACACTCAATAAACTATTCTGAATGACATTGTAGATTTTAGGAGATACTCTTAGATGAGAAATTTTAGAACTTTCTCTATTAGCAACCAACTTTAGTTATCAGCCAACATTCACACACATCCATCACTATTGCTCAACATTGGTTATTGACGGACATATGGATCCCGCCATAGCCACTTCCTAATAGCATTAGATATCAATAAAAGTCAATGCTCATTATCACCACAATTCAATGTCAGTCACTAATTAATATCAAACATTCATCATATTAACTAACATATTTTTGCCATTCGTAGACATTTTACACATATAATCATCACTTCCATATATCTACCATCAATTAATGTCAACTAAAAATGATTACTATTGCCAAACAACTATCTTTGCTAATGTCTGCTACCACGACTATCATATGTCATGCATTGGTGCAAATATATTTTGTTTGTATTGGCTAATGTTGGTCAGCTCCGTACAATTTGATCTTAACATTTCCTATCAATCATTTTTCGATAATGTTTCTTGTTTACTATTGTATAATAAAAAAATAAAGGGTGATGTTTGACATCCAGTACTATTGAATCTTGATTTATCCATGAATCATACCTCAAGGAATAGAGCGTAAGAAAGCAGAGAGAGAGACGAGTGAATAGTAATGACTTGTCTATCTCTTAAAATGATCTCTCTATTTTTAGTGAGATAGTACAATAAGGTGATATTACATTTCTGCCCCAACTTTAATAGGGTTGTATAGGATGTTCTCGGTATTTAACATAAATGAGCCAAGTGCTTGGTTGCTCTCTCACTATGTCCACTAAGCTTGTTTGGCCTGGACTCGGTAAGGTTGTTTCGGTCGGTTAGGCTAAGTCGATGCAGCCGGTCAGTTGATCTTGATTGGCTTTGGGTCGGTAGGATTGATTCGATCGGCTAGGCTTTGTCGATTGCTTGATCTATTCTGGTTGTCAACGCTCAATCCTTAGATGAGGAGCTGCTATCGGTGGAGTGAGAATAGGTTATAGGGCAGAGGGTGAACCATTGTAACCCGATAGGTAACTTCTTCCTTGATGAGGGGAGTATGTGAAATGATTTTGAGGCCTTATTATTTTGTCAATTCTTAGTCCCCAATGATGAGACTCAAGGGTAACTATGGGATGACTAGTAATTTTGAGGAACTAGATTCTATCATCGAGTCAGATCTACATGAAGGTCGGTTGATACCTTCGCTTGACTTCTTGTAATGGTTAGCTGAGATGCTTATTTGTTTTGCTTTAGTCTGGTTGGTTATGACTTAGATTATTCGATTGTTGTTTTTGTCCTTCTCCTGACTCCGTCAACCTTTCGGGCATGGCTCATATGACGATATTTGATCGAATAAGTGAGTATGTTGGTCTTTTGTGGGTAGGCCCTCCTTTGCAGTGCTTCCTCTCTTCTGCACTAACACATTTTTGATGTACAAGTACATATCAAAATCAAATACAAGTTTTCTCAATTACTTAATCATTTCTCATTTAAGAAAGATAATTGAGCTGATCGTCCAACATCTCATCAAGTCAAATAGCACTCTAGCAGTATTGAATGTCTAATATCAGCGCGCCTTCTTAATCTCTAAGGCCCTCACATATAAAGAAAACAATCAGATCTATTACTTTATATTATCTAACCTTTGATATTTTTCATTGATTTATTACATGCTTTCCAATAATAGACTTCAAGCAACTATCTCATTGCTTACTCAATTGCATCCACTATCAAAAGAAAAACAAAGGCGCTATCCACCAACAACTCGAGATAAGTTAAACCATATTTAAGGGTTTGTCTTGGGCGGTGGTGCGGTGGCGGTACGACACCGCACCTCAATTTTGTCTAGTTGGGTAAACTTCGTTTTGATAGTTTTTCAAAAGGCTGCGTCTGAAATTTACGTTTTCTCACCGGTCCTAACTAGGTACAGTGGTTGCTTTCTAACTACAGACTGACTTTTTCAATATATATATATAATAGTCACTACAACTTTTTAACATCAGATTATTTTTCATCAGCTTAACAACTGTTTTTTAATAAGTTGTAGCTGCCCAAACAGAACCTAAGTCTTGCCATCATTACACGAGACGACTAATATAATCTATTTAAATTTGTAATTTATCTCAAGGTAAATTAAAGAATTTTAAGTGCATCCTAACTATTTTTTGACAAGAAGATCCTAATACAAAGTATTTTGCTATTATATATAAATAAAGATGCCAACAGTACTCAATATGAAAATGATATTATTTAAATCTTGGTATTTAAAACTGCTCCTCCCTTGCATAAACCAAAATGCACCTCAATTACTGTCACAACACTTCCTGTCTTCGTCGTAATTCAAAAAAAGCATATTAAAACAAAGTTCAATTAAGTAGCCTTCGTCAGCAAATCCCAAAAGTGGGGCTCACCATTAGGGCGATGGACAGGTGGACCACCAACCTGAGCATTGCAGGCATACATTATTGGTGCAATTATTCGGTTGTCGATTTGATGGGTGTGGGCGGTGGGCGGTGGCAAAAAACGGGTTCAGATGCGGGTGCAAGTGATTCCGGTGACTCAGGAACTCAGGACCAGCTCCTCACCACTTTGATATGAATGCGTAATGATCGGGGTCGGACTTGGGTCCATCAGCAAAAACTTTTCGCCCAATTTTGCACCCGTCTTTCCTGCGACCAGGCAGCGTGATCGTTTGATGTAGCCTGTTTGAGAGCTGACAGCTGATGCAAAAGGAGTGAAATAACCGATGAGGGAGAAGCTTTCAATGATTACCATTCCAAATCAGTACTGTAGGCTTAAAAAGGAAGACGTCCGCATCGTCATCGCAGTTGCTTTTATTATGCGACAGTATACAGGCTTTTGCCGCTCGGTAAATGTGGCGTGTGTTTACTTAACCATGTGGGGAGGAAACCTTCTTGAATAAAATTATATTAAAAAAAATGGGGAATTATATAG
Source organism: Papilionanthe hookeriana x Papilionanthe teres (assembly GCA_022702705.1). NCBI lineage: Eukaryota > Viridiplantae > Streptophyta > Magnoliopsida > Asparagales > Orchidaceae > Papilionanthe > Papilionanthe hookeriana x Papilionanthe teres. The sequence continues at coordinate 57,748,494 of CM040425.1, forward strand.
AGATCGCCCCAAACTTAATATTTATAAATCAATCTTTCCTTTTCATCCATTTTTATATTCTCCCTCAAATATAAAAATATATGATCATTGCATTTTTATTTATCCTTTGTCAATCATATTTTTAGAATTAAAATCGAGTGGAAGAGAAAATAAAAAAAAGAATAAAATAAATTTAAGATCTTTACACGTAGATATCCTTTATTCCTATTTTTGCCCCATAATTATGGAGGTTTATTTTATGCAATTGTAAAAAGAATGGAACGATTATAGAAATCGTTCTTAATATTATTAAAATTCTAATTGATTGTATATATTTTATTACATATTTGTATTGCAATTTAAATTTCTATATTGACGATAATTTATTGGATGGATGGCTTGAAGTCAACTCATTGAGGCAACCGACAAAGTAAAATATGTATCCTATGGAGTACGTGTTGGTCGGTCGAGGTTTTCAGCCATATGGAGATCTTGCTTGGGTCTCTTGACATGGTTGACCATAGCAGTCGGTTGTGAGGTGTTCGTTCGGTCAAGACACAGGGATGGTCAATTGAATGTGATTGGGCGGCTTGCTTCGTAGTGTGTCGTGACGCTTTTTTCAATCAACTCGAGCCTTACAGGGCTCATGTCTCGCCTGCCTGGTTGGTTCGGCCCTCGACCAGATCTTCGAATCTTACAAGTTCTGAAGCGGATTTTGTTGTGGTATCTGACGAGACTCGCTGTTGGGATAATTTCCGCCTCACTTTAGGCGGGTCCTGCCGCTATCAAGCAGGGACCCATCAAACCAATCTAAATATGGAGAAGTGGCTTCATGCTCAGCCTTATATCGTCAATTGATTGCTTACCTCGAAAGGAGGCCCTTTGATCCTGACCATTCGTTCTCTTTGAGATTCGTGTTGGTATTTTTGGTAGATACATATTAGTCCTACAAGCTTTCCTGATCCTTGATAGCGACAACTACAATAAAAACAAGAAATTTATTAAATAAACATTATCAGTAAATTTGTGAATTGAATGAACACATGACTTTCCTTAGGATTTCATCTTGTGTGTTCTGAAATGAGTCTTGTATCATTTGTCATCAATTTATCTTTTCATAACCAAGGCATGTTATGGCTGACAAACTGAATCAGATCGTCGTGGATCTTGAGAGGCTTGTGAGTGCAGGGTTTCAGATTCCTTCTTCTGTCAAGAAGAAAAAGGTGGTGATGAAGGAAAAAAGGGTGAGGGCTCAATTTGACCTGATCGGCGTAGTAGACTGATCTGATGATGTGTAAGGTCAGGCACTGAAAAGGCTTCACCAAGGGGCCTCAAAGTCCGGTTCAAAAGTGCATGTAGAGGGCCAATAGGCCCGTCCGATCGAGGCGAGCGATAAGAAGCTGAAGTGAGTAGCTATCACGACCCTCCCACAGTTTCTTCCGCAAGAAAGTGGGGGCGTCTCGTCTTCACTGGGAGAGGAGGCCTTATAGATTGTCTCCTCATTGAGAGATTTAAGGATGAATTGGCCAGGTCGGAGAAACACTAGGATGGTGGGTTGTCAAAGAATTTTTCGGAGTCTGTCCCTACCGCGATGGTCGTTATGTAGTCTTTTGAGGGACTCACTGGGCGTTCGATTACGGATTCTATGCAGGAACAATCTGCCACCTGGATACTGAAGTTGTGGTTTTGTGGACGAAGCTCGTCGCTCTCTGAGGTAGGCTAAACGAGGTGTTGCACAAGCTAGAAGCACTCTGTGGGATGTCTGATCTAGTGAAGTTCAACTGAGAAGTTGATCTGGTGGATCAGTTTAGGTTAGGTGAAGAGATGGTTCTCCGGAAGTTAAGGGGGCATGTCCCCTTTGAGGCCTTGGAGGACCCCTTTATAAAACACTTTATTCAAGCCTGTAATAATGTTACTCACAATAAAATGATATTTTTATATATTTTTGAAAAGGGAAGGGGCCACTTCTTGTGTGATATATATGATTTTTTGATGCTTCGTCTGACGTGTCTGGCTTGTAAATAAGGGAAGGGACCACTTCTTTTCCGTTTTCTGCTTTTATTTCTTTCTTTCTTCTTCGGCTTTCTCTTAACATCTCGTCCTTCAGCTGGTTTTGCTCATCTCTTGAGATGGTCCCCAAACACTCACCTGTCTTGTTCGGCACCGTGAAGGGCACTTACCTTTGTTTCTGATAGAGAATGAAGTGAAGGAGTGACACACCTAAAAATGTGATATTTTTTATATACATTTTATGCTTATTTTTCATAATATTACACTTTAATGAAAGGTATTTTGCATGTTTTTGGTTTAAGATACAAGAGATTGAGTTTTAGAGCAAATATAGCGAAAATGGAGCAAAATGGGGTCAAATGGAGCAAAATGGCACAACATGAACTAGGGCACCTAAGCACCAAACCATGTACTTGAAAATGAGAGCTAGGCGCCATGATGTCAGGATATCGCGCCTAGGCACCTGACAGTTATATTGGCTTTCTAGAAGATTAGTGCTTAAGCCCCATAATTGGGTGTCATAGCGCCAGAATCAGTTTTTATTATTATGCATTGAATTTGGATGAATTTTAAAGGGGCATCTGAAGTAACTCTTGGGGATTTCAAGAGTTATCTTAACAGAAGTCAAGAGATGCCAAAAATGTTATTTTTCAGGGGTTATTCAGGGGATGTGTGTGAAGGAGTGTCTCTTCAGTTGACTTTATTGTTGTGAGTGTGTAAGAAGAGTTTGGGGAATACTTCAATGGAATTTCAGGATTTGCTTGGGGAGAAGTCTGAGATAAGTAATTTTTATTTTTGTTTAAGTTTTGTTTTATTGTGTAAACTTGATTATATATATAAATCCATGTGTTTTTGTGTTATCCCCATGAAATCTGAGGAGTTTTATTTATCTTTTTTCCTTGTGATGCGAAATAATCATGTGAAGGAGTTGAATTGTTTAAGTTTTCTCTTTAACATATTCAATTTGACCGATTGGTATGTTACAACTTGTTGTGAATCCATAATGACCCGGGAGGGTTATATATTCCTCAACTAGTAAGAATCACATTAATCAAATGGGTGAAAAGGTAGCCCATAGGTTAGTGCAAATAAATAAAGAGATAAGTTTTGATGGGTGTAAATTGATTATTCTAGGGTGATTGACTAGAACCTTAACCAAATTGATATAGAGTTTGTAACTTAAGGCTAGGTTAGGTCTAAATAGAGGGCACAGTGGATAATCTAGAGTGACAGGCTAGAACTTATCCAGCATAACCAAAGATTTAACGACTTAACTCTAGGTTAGCCAATGTTCTTTATGCATTCAGAAGAAGGTAAATAATATGTATGCTCTCATTTGTCACAAAACTATATTTAATCCTTTCAAACATTTAGTTTCTACACTGAGTATGAACTCATTGCATGGGGAAAACCTTTCACATAATTTGAACTATTTACGTATAAATAGCTTTGAAATAATTAGCATTTGAACTCTTCACATGATTTGAGCTTTTTAAGTTTTGAAATAGAATTAGTAGGTATTAGTTAGTTCTTTTTAAATATAAACTTTCGACATTATTTTCTAGATATTTTTGTTTACAATTTAAGTAGAGTTTTCTAAATCGATAAAAAGAGTTTCACCTTCCCCGTGAGATCGATACTGGGGTTCTAACAAAAAATCATAGATTACTTGAACAATATGTGCACTTGCGTTTCAATCCTAGTGAATTCTTAATTATTATTAACTACATCCTTAGGAGTAGCCACTATAAAAACATAAAATTAAATTACTAGTACGGAAAGAGTGGTCAAGTTTTTGGCGCATTTACCGAGAACTGAAATTAAAAAAGAGACATACAAGAAGCAAGTACATTATAAGCGGTCAAGCTTTTTGCGCTGGTGCAGGGAAAGCAACGGAATTTTTTACTTAAAAATTTTATTTGAAGTGTAAAATTATTTTAGGAAGACTGTAGTGTTGTTTAAATATATAAGTGCTTGATTGTGTGTTAAAAATAATTTTGAGTGATTTTAATTAATTGTATTTTTTGAACGTTTTATTTTTTATGCGTAGTTTGAGATCTGAAGGTTTATCGCCTTACAATTTTAAGTTAGCAAGAACCATAAGAAAATTTTGAAAACAAAAATAACTTCAAAATTTATAAGAAATGACAAACACATCACATATAACATTGATAATGAAACTTTTGAAAATGAACATCATTATCTACAAAGACTTCTAAGGGATTACGCAAACCCTACAATATTTGAAATTCACTTGAGCATACAAACCTCTGTTGTGACGGCTAAGTCATTTGAACTAAAACATGTTATAATTCAAGTGGTACATAATAAGCAGTTTGGAGGAACACAATCTGAGGATCCAAACTTACACTATGTTAGTTTTCTAAAATTATGTGCAACATTTAAGTACAATAACATATCAAACGATGTTGTTAGACCTAAACAATTTCCCCTTTTTCTTAAGGGATAAAGCTATGATGTAGGTAAATTCATTAGCATCTGGATCTATCAGAACTATAAGAGATTTATCACATAAATTCCTCGTTAAGTATTTTCCATCATAAAAAACTGCTAAGCTTTGAAATGATATTACCTCACTTACTCAGTATGAAGGTGAGTCAATATAGGAAGCTTGATAATGATTTAAAGAACTCCTTAGGAAGCGTCTACATCATATTTTGCTAGGCTTGTTGATTATTCAAACATTTTATGATGGGTCAGTGTGATCCCTTATACTTATCATTAACACTGCTGCTAGAGGATTATTAATGTGAAAATCATTTGACGAAGAAAATGAATTAATAGAAGAGATGACTACTAAAAATTTTCAATGGCCCTTTGGAAGGGTAGATTATAAGAAAGTGACCAGTGTTTATGATACTAATGTTATTTCAATTTTGGCATCTCAAGTTGATGTGATATCTAGGAAGTTAGATCAATTTCGAATGGATTTACCTTAAACACCTGATGTGACTGAGGAAAACTCATTGAGACAAATGATGGATTCTCAATCATCTTTATATGATACTTTAAATGCAATTAATAATAGACACAATAACTTATATTCTAACTATTATAACCCAAGTTGGAATGGATACTGAAGTTCAAAACCATTAAAGGTTATCCAGATATAGCAATACTCACATAAAAAGAAAAGAATAGAATGAATTGCAAATGATCTTGAAATAAAAAGAAAAACAAAATCAAAAGAAAAATAAAGCAAAAAAAAGAAAGAAAAACATTCCATCTTTAAATTTTTCTAAGATTCTTAAGTGTAACAAATTATAATTATTTTTGAAATTAATAAAAAATCAGAATTCTTAACTTAAGTACTAAATATTCTTATACCCCAATTCTATCCTAAGTTATTGAAAAATTTTTCTAAGGTTTCACTATCACATTTATAGAATAAAAATATAGTAATATTTAGTAAAATTCACTACCATAAGTTATAATATTTTACATAGTAAAAAGGCTACTTGAGGATAAGCAACGTTTAAGTTTAGGGAAATTGACAAGCCTTAAAATTACCTATTTTATGTGTACATTTTATGCTCATTTTTAAGGATATTGCGATTTATTGAAAGTTATTTTGTGTTTTTTATTTAAGGTTCAAGAAATGGAGTTTAGTGAAAAAGGAGAAAAAATGGAGGGAAAGAGGCCAAATGGAGCAAAAAGTAATCTGGCGCCTAGGCGCGAGATCTGGTGCTTAAGTGCTAGGTAGTTTACGATGGCTTCTAGAAGGGTGGCGATTAGGCGCCAGAGATGGTTAGCCCTTCTACGCATTGAATTTGAAAGAAATTTGAATTAGTGCATGAAGTGACCCTTGGTGATTTTCATAGCTTTATTTATAAAAAGAATTTCAAATGAAAAAGGTGTGGGGGAGAGTCGTTCTTGTGTTTTTGAGAGTTATTGAGTCTTGTATAAGGGGGTCGGCTAGACCACATGGGAAGGCTGAGCAACATAATATTTGTGAGTTTGTTGAGAGTCTATTGGAGTCAAGAACAGCCAGGGAACTTCAGAGGATTGCTTGAGGAAGATTTTTGAGATAAGCATTTGTACTTTTATTTGAATTGTTCAAGGTTTAATCCAAATCATATTTTGTTTTGTTATCCCCATAAATTTTGAGTAGCTTTTCTTTTCTTTCTCCTTGTAAATATAAGTAATCATGTGAAGGATTTTATTTATTTAGAACTTCTTTTATTTCTAAAAATTGTGATAGTATTTTCGCTAGTTCTTCATTTACTTTGCAAACTGGCCACTTATAATGTTAAAATTCATTAAACATAATAATCAAGGAGGGCTATGATTTCACCCAACTAGTGATTACCACACTAAGCTTACAAGGAGGGCGACCGAAATATAATGAGAATGCAAATGGATAGGGAGATAAGTTTTATTGGGTGTAGAATTGGTGTTTCTAGGGTGACAAGCTAGATCCTTTATCAATTTGTCTAAAGTTGGAACTTGAAGTCCCTAGAGGGTAAAGAATATGTATGCTCCTATTTATCATAATATATCATTTAAACCTTTAAAAATTTAAAATTTTGCATTGATTATGAATTAATTGCAAGGGGAAAAATTCTTTACATAATTTAAGCTTTTCTAAATTTAAATAATTTAGAATTTGTACATTTACCTTCAGCTTTGTATTTAAACTAGTAGGAATTTAGTAACTTTATTTTACACCTGCATTTGTTATCTTATTTTCCTTATTATTTTCTGCATTTTAAGTAAAAGTTTCACTAAGTCATTATAAAGAGTTATTGCTTCCTTGTAGGTTTGATACTAGGGTTTTTATGGAAAAATCTATATTACTTGAAATGATATGTATACTTGCGTAGTACCTCTAGTGTGAAAGTTATTAATCTATATTCTAAAACATTTCATTTATTCATAGTGTCATTGAATATAAATTGGGTCAAGATTTTGGCTATCTTTTGGAATTTAAATATCAGCGTAATTGTGGGTCAGGTCAATAGTTTTTTTGTATTATGAACTTGGGATATATACCGTATTAGGTGGTGTGCAATAAGAAAGAATATTACATATAAAGTTCTTATGCATGCAGACTTCATATACAACATTATTGTACAACATATGCGTAATAGTATGCAACAGTATTGTACACGGAATCTGAATGCATACAGACTCAACACGTAATAATTTTTCATACAATTGACATATGTGAAGTACTTGTGGTATGGTTATAATAATAAAAATGATACCTCATAGAGATAAAATTGGGTAGTTGAGCCTCCCTTCAAGTCATCTATATCAGGGATGCATCATAGAGAAGTTCCCCCATCGATATTATTTCATTGATTATTTTAGTTCATGGGAATTCCATTGGCTTATTTTCCAAGAAAAAAGTATTCCTATGCATTTTATGGTAAAATGCGCTAAATAAAGATGGAACGATCCTTATGCTGTATTTGACAATTCAGAGTAATAAAAAAAAATAATTGAGATGTTATAATTTTTTTAAATTAATTTTGTAAGAAGAATGTTTTAGAGTTTATGGCATAATTGAAACTCGCTCTAGTTAAAATAGCATTAATATATGCCACAGGTGTAGCTGAAGTGACTCACATTCCTTCGACAAATAATGAGTAATAAACTTGACTTTGATAATACAAAATTAGAGATATCATATTGATAGTTTTGAATAGTTCTATTAACACTTTGAATCCTGATTTTTTCATGAATGACATCCAAGAAATAAAGTGTAAACAAGAAAATAGAGGGCATTAATGATTAGTGATCAATCATGGAAATCCCTCTTTATTCATAAAAGAATTTTCATCTTTATAGAGGAGAGGATACATAATGATGATATTATATGGAATTTTCATACTAGGACACTTATGGTATCTTACATGTATGCTTTTATCATTTTCCTACTCTCTGACTCAACCGACTAAACTTAATCAACTTCATGCAGTAAGATCAGCTCAATTGGCTAAGATTTGATCGATCTACTAAGCTTGATTGAAACGGGTTGGCCCTCAATCCAAGACCTTTGATGAGAAGCCACTGGACATCCTTGGGATGGTTCGAGATGTTATGTAGTCGAATCTTCCTTTGGATGGCCTCTCTTGTGATGGTTGGCTCAGACACTCTTTTGTATTGTTTATGGCTGAGTGGCTCATTCTTGTATCATCCCGTCATCTTTGGTCTACCTCGTGCTTTGGTTGACTTTAGCCTTGTTGGCTTGGCTCGGATAGCTTCACTCAGTCAGACAAGTAAGCATCACGATCTTCTGTCAGTAGGCCCTCCTTCATTATACACTTTCCTTCTGAACCGTAAGATCTCCTCAAGATTTGAGATGGCACATTTTTTATGTACATAATAAGTGGCAATGTATCTTGGAGGAGGAGAATAGGTTTGATTGATTGGCTCGGTAACATCACACCATGTCGTTTAAGAAAATTTTTTTCTTATGGATATAATCACTTACGGTTCGATATTGTCTCTTCAGAATTCTGGCACTTCCTCCAAATTTCAATGGGATGAAGCTTTCCAGATGTCACCATGTCAAAGCGCAAAAAATCTCCTCCAAAAGTGCACAATAACAACACAAAAGGTGACCCAAAATTGAGCTAAACGAGCACCATTGATAGTTCAAAAATAGGCTGTGGGACTTCAATTAGCAAGTCGAAGGAGCTCCATTAATCATAAAAGAATAGACTGTGAGACTCAATTAACAGATCGAGGGAGCTCCATTAATCACACAAAAAATAGGTTGGGAAAATCCAAAAGTTTATTCCCTTTTTGTTCTTTTTATAAGCTCAAAAGGGCTAAAAAAATTGGCCAAAAAGACCAAAGTCAAGGTCTACAACAACAGTTCTGCCTCCACCGTCAGATCCAGCGCAAATCAGTGATCATATCTTATTTTCATGCGGATCCACTCAATCCCATATGATTTCACGTTTGAAACCACGTCGTTCTGCACAGGAGTTGCTCTGCCTCTGATCTCGTAGTTCAATCACATTCTGCGTGATATGATTCGAGCAGCAAAGTAGCATTGGGGGGGGATTCTGATCTTTCCAAAGCAGATCACACGCCATCTACTAGCTGCTCTGCCATCCTAATCCAGTAGGTGGATCCACGCGACCCGTTGACCTATTCGAGCCCACCATTAGACACATTGACTCATTCCAGCCCGCTGGCCCGCTCTGTTGACCAGACCCACTCTACTGCCCTGTGCCCTGGTCATGATTTGTCGACATATTACTCACACACACCTTCTTTGCTCTCAATTACTTTCCATCAGGCACGACCGTCCGCAGCCGCATGCCACAACCTATTGCCATAGATTGTCGGTCGCACCATCACTATTGTCGGTTCCTACTCGACACTACTGTTCGCCATCACCTACTGCCACCTCCAAAAATTGTTTTGATAATTTTTAGTCGAGCTAGCAAAATCAACTAAAAATTGGGGATAATTGATATATCATTAACAAATTTTATCATTTTTCATGAATCTTGTAGCATTTTTTTAGCAAGAAAAACATTTGAAATCAAATTAAAAATCATTCAGAACTCTAATTTTAACAAACTTACAATCAAATTGACCAGCTTAACGAGACAGACCCAAAGATGCTAAAATTGGCCCAATCAAAGTCAAACGAAGACTAGATCAAGCCGTTAAACCATTTTTGTAAGCTTTGGGCAGCTAATTGGAATGTCAAATGGATTTCAAATCTAATAATATTATATTATGGTCAAATCAAGTGTCTCAACAAGACAAGTTAAATAAGCATAAGATTACACAATTCCGACATTGTTAAGAAACATAAATGCCCACAAGGTACATTTTGATCGTGCGAATCTATATGGTCATCTGATGGAGTGGTCCAAAATCTTTTGTTTATTTGCATGAGAGGCTTACCCAGACTCTATAGAGTTATATCCTCTTCATGAAAGGGGACCCAGTCCTTGAACCTGAAGAAGAGATGGACCGAGAGTTGGTTCGCGAAGGAGTTAAATTCGAGTATCATTTTAGAATAATGACCTGACAAACGCTTCCCGCTCCGGTAGTCACTAGCCATTGTCGAACACACGTTGGGTGAACCCTACTCGTTCCAATGAAGAGCCTCATGGAGTTGCAAAGTACGCAAGTAATGAAATATCATACAGGTTAAAGACTAACATCACGAAGTTAAGAGGCCTCATACGAAGTAGTTCATTATTCTGAACTCCACACATCGACACTTCTCGAAGATAGTGCACCAAAGTCCTTGCCACTACTCTCAACTGTAACTGCTCTCGACCGTTGTACAATGAATCCTTCTGCAATACAACTATTTTTTATCGATGAACTATGCAACACTTTTTTGCTTGTGGGAGAATGGCTTGAGCGTGTACTCATCAATTTATAGTGGATCGTTTTGACTAGGGTAAACCCTATAGTGTTTTCCCTCTTTGGGGATTTCACGTAAAAACTTCTTGTGTCTCTACATTACTTCAATTACTTGTGTGTGTGTTGAACTTTCGCGCAATGTGAAGATTTTAAATGATTACTTTATCACCGTGAATCTTCAAGCATCTATTACACACACAAGCGCGCACGCACACACACGTATATATAGACACACACACAGATGTATGCATATTCTTACATACAAATTATATGGTTATTAAATCCTTAAATGTATGAGCGCATGAAAATTTATGAGATTGATCTTTCTATAATGATGTGGATAATGGTTTTTTTTTTATTTTTAAGGGGGCAATAATAAGAAATTAGCTCAAAATATTTTAACATAATTTTGATCAAACTAAAACTAAAATATGAGACTTAGTTTTCTTATTGATCTTAAATTTCACAAATTTAATTAATAGATAAATTAAAAATAATACATTTATATACAAATAATTTCATTCATATCCCATAATTCTTATGTATTTACATATCTAATATTTAAACTTTTATATTTACATTTTTATATCAAAAATTAATAAAAAAATTCAATTCACTTTAAAAATAAATAGTAGTGACATTTTTTATATGATTTTGAAACTTTTACTATTAATGCATATAAATATAAAAGTTTATGTAAGTACTTATTTGTGCATTATATATGTTTTTTTCATTTAATTCAAAGATAATTTCAAAATAATACATATATCCATCATAGCATCTATTACTAACCAATAATATAATAAATATTATGCTAAAGGAAAATTTACATAAGTAACTTAACATATTGATTCCCAAAATTATACTCCTACTTATTACATAGAACAATTTCACCTAAACTTGTTACCTTAACAATACTCATCAAATAAATGCGCCTTCCATTGTAGCTTTCATGTACAGCTCAACACCCAAAGCGCCGACTCGTCACCGTCAAGCTTATAAGAGACAAACCCCATCACGTGAGCCTCCAGGCCTAACTCTGCCACCTGAGGCCGCTTCCATCCATTCCCCAATCGGATAGCTCAAACCCGAACCACAACGAACTCATATTCGACCCGATAAAGATCCATTTAATAAAAAGAAACATGACTAGTTACATCAAGCTTGTCGGGATCACACCGGTACATTCCATATGCACTTCAGGAATTCAGTGGTGACATGTGAACCCGATAATGCTGCCATTATTTGGGTTCCGAAAACGGGTATGATGAGCAGCGGATCCGAATCCGTCGGGACCGCGTTGGATGGAGGGCCCCGCTTGGCTGTATCACGAGTCACGGAGGAGGGAGAAGCGCCGTGCTTGTTGGCCTCGGGAAGGTAAAGTTTTATCGGCCATTTGTAAGGAGGGGGTAGAAGGTGACGGAAGGGTGACGGCGTCACGGAGAGCTACCGTCTCCGACGGATGGCAAATTAGAACATATTTTGAATGGAGCTTGGTGTTCAAGTATTTTTTTGATACTGTCACATCCATTTAGTCGCTCTCAGACTGTGATCCTTCAGATCTTGAAGGGTGATTAAAACTGGATTTATCCGATATAACTACAGAGTCACGACAGGTTAGCTCATCTCTTGAATTGATTTGATTGTGATGGATGATATGGATTACTCTTGGTTTGGCTTCTAATTGAACCGTTCGGATTGGAGTTGTTCGATTGTCTTAGAGTACGTTTGGAAAGCTTATGCTTATCAAATAAATAATTTATTTGAAAATATAGATTGTAAGAGTTCGACCTGCATTCTATGTTTAGTGTAAAAAATTAATTATATTTTTGGATAAGCTGCCAAACACAATTTCTAAGTGATGAGACGACATTTTGAAAATGTCGTAACAGCAAATAAGCTGCCCCCAAACGGAGCCTTAGTTGCCTTGATCTTGATACATTTGATCGGGTAATTGGGCTCTAAGTATTCTTTCAGTAGGCTCTACTTTGATACATATTTTCTATAGATATTTGCCGACCCCACTTAGTGGGATTAAAACTTTTTTTATTGTTGTTTGTTGTTGTTGTTGTTGTAGTTATTATATAAAAAAATTAATATTTTATTTTTACAAAAAGATCATGCACACATAAATAAGAAGTGTTTGAATCTGCCTGAATAATAAAATATCCTAAGATGTTGGGCCTAAGCACAGCACACACAATGTGCCTGGAAATATAATATAAATAAGAAGAATGTATAGTACATTGTATATTTTGTGAACATGACAAAAAAAATTAGGGCCAATGAGAGAAATAAAATTGAGACTAGAATAAGTCTCAAACTTGTAAGGAGAATCGAGGAAGAGATTCATTTATTCATATTTTTGTCATGTACTTATAGAGATGTATTTTATACAATTACAAATAGGAAAGAATGATTATGGATACCGTTCATAATATCATTAAGCTCTACTTGATTGTATAGATGATCGCTGAAAAATTTATTAAGAAATTCATACCTATTTTTTATGAAATTGCACTTTAAAGAAGGGTATTTTCTTTATTTTATTGCGTATGAATGAATAATTTAGGTAATAAAAGCAAAAATCATAAAAAGGAGCGAATTTGGAGCAAAATCATGCAATTTATGCTTGAGTCGCCGACGGCGAGATCGAGCCCACCGACGGCGAGGTTACAAGAAGAATACTCGAAGAATTTATAACCGTCTCGTCGACAGCCGAGCCCGAGCCCGCCGACAGCGAGCTAGAGCGGTTCGAAGATCTTCGAAGCCTCGCCGACAACGAGAGTAGTTCGTCGCCGACAATGAGCTAGTTCAAATGGCACGGATACATTGAACCCGGACACTTTTTGAAGAGATGCTTACACACCTCTTGGACCTTTGCTCACCTCTATATATAGAGGCCGAAAATCGATCTTTTGTGTGTCTTTTGCAGCAATCTTTTAGTCTTTAGTGTTAATTTTTGTGCGATTGTCTCGTGAGTTTAGTGAGTTTAGTGAGTAATTAGTGAGTCGTCGTCGTACTTGGAAGGAAGAGTCAAAGGAACTACGAGGAGTCCGTTTGGGGATAAATCGAGATAAGTATTTGTATTTATTGTTTTTAACTTTAAATGAAATCCATGCTTAGTTTAGTTCCCATGCATTCGAGTAGTTTATTAATCTTTCTCCGTTTATGAAATTAAGTGACTTGATGAAATTAAAATAGAGATACTTTTATATATTAATAAATTGTGATAATTTTTACTTAAAAATTAATTTACTTTCAACCGGCCATTTGATTTGTTAAAATATGTTGATTATCAACTATAGTAAAAATTACATCCGATATTCGACGAATTCAAAAGCCTTGGAAGGAAGGTGCAAATAAATAGGGAAATAATATCATCGAGCATAGAATCGAGCATTTTAGTGTGACGGACTAAAATATTCAATTCGGTCCCATTGTTTGAGAGTCGAAGTGTAGATGTTAGCCCTCGGGCGAGGGAACGTGGGAGCTACGAAGTGGCGATCGGTATCCTCCGATCACTAGCCAGATTCGATGAATCAAACATAGGATTAGTCAATATTCTTTACACTCGACTAAAGGGTAAAGAATAGGAATGCTCCTATTTGTCACAATACCTTAAAATTATCTATTTAAATTCATCAATCACTTAAAATTTCTAAACAAGGGAAAAATACTTTTTCGAATAGTTAAGACTTATTTAGCAATTAGTTTAATTTCCGCACTTTCAATACGTATTAATTTTCTACTTAGTTAAGTTACTTAATTAAAATACTTAGTTTACTTTATTGCGCTCAAATTTTAGAATTCCAAATTTTCGTATACAATTTTAAAAAATTATTATTATTATTTTAAAATTAGTTGTTATTTAATTTTCTCTTTCCTCATGGGATCGATAACTGAGGACTCACTGTAGAGCCTCGTATTACTTCGATACGATACGTATACTTGCGTAAGCATCCACAACATAAACAATTACAATTCTATACATATAAATAGCGGGGTCAAGTTTTTGGCGTCGTTGCAATTAAATTAAAAATATCATAATATAAAATTGTGGGTCAAGTTTTTGGTGTCAGTTGCGGGGAGAGTAAGAAAATTTACTAAAGTAATCGATTATTTTAAAATAATCATAATAAATAAATTAATATCTATTCCGAAATTGTATGCGCAAATTTGGAAACGAAAATTTAATACCTTACGATTCGGAATTAGAGCGTACAATTAAAAGAATTAGAAAACAAAAAAAGAAATTATAAATTTAACACAAATGACAAATATACTCGAAAATGAAAATATCAATCAACCAAGACCATTACGAGATTATGCCAACCCCACATTAGATGAAATTCATTTAACTATTCAAAACCCCGATGTTGTCGCTAATTCATTCGAACTTAAACCCGCAATTATCCAAATGGTACAAAATAATCAATTTAGTGGTCCACATACTCGAAGATCTTAATTTACATCTTGCTAGTTTTTTGAACTATGTGCTACTTTCAAATATGAAGGAGTATCTAACGATGCTTATTAGACTTGAGACTTTTTCCTTTTTCTTTAAGGGATAAGACTAAAATGTGGTTAAATTCGTTAAGACTCTGGATCTATTAAAACTTGGGAGAATTATCACAAAATTTTTATCCAAATATTTTCCGTCATCTAAAACTGCTAAGCTTAGAAACGATATAACTTCTTTTAGTCAATTTGATGGAGAGTCAATATATGAATCTTGGGAGAGATTTAAAGAACTTCTTAGGAAATGCCCACATCATGCGTTACCGGATTAGTTAATTATCCAAACTTTCTATAATGGATTAGTAGGATCTTTAAGATCAATCATCGATGCTCTTCTTTGGAGGATCATTAATGTCAAAACCATTTGATGAAACCTATGCACTAATCGAAGAAATGACAACTAATAATTTTCAATAGCTCGCTGATAGAATGAATCCGAAAAAATAAGCTAGTATTCATGAAAATGATGCAATATCTATGTTAGCTTCACAAATTCGTTGCTATATCTAAAAAATTAGATCATTTTGGAATGAATTACTCTCCAACTATATCAGAAGAAAATTCATCCGGACAACTTATAGAATCCCAATCTCGCATACGAAACAATTAATGCAATTAACAACAGACCCAATAATCCTTATGCAAATTATTATAATCCTGGATGGAAAAATCATTCTAATTTAATTGGAATAATAATACAACTAATTAACCATGGATGAATAATATGACACAACAATTAGGAAATCCATCTAATCAAGGAAATCCTAATTATAAACCTAATTATCCACCTGGATTTAATAATAATAACCCTCAATTTAAAGATAAGAAATTATCTATAGAAGAATTAATATTAAATGTGGGTCAACATTTACAAAACCAAGGAAATCAATTACAAATACAAGGAAACCAATTACAAAATCAAGGAACAGCTATCAAAAATATTGAAACTCAACTTGGACATATCGCTATCGCACTTAATAATAGAATACTGGAACATTTCCTTGTAATGTGGAAATAAATCCCAAAGACAAGGGAAATGAACAAATTAAAGCGATACAATTACGAAGTGGAAAAGAATTAGAACCTCGAATTCAGAAAGAACTTGAAAGTCAAAAAGAGGAAGTGGAAATTTAAAAGGAAAAGAGTCAACAAGATCCAAATTTAGAAAATCCTTTAATACCTATGAAAATTTCTGTTGAAAAACCTCCACCACCATTTCCTCAACGACTAATTCAACATAAAAAGGACAAACAATTTGCTAAATTCCTTAAAATTTTGAAGAAATTAACGATAAATATTCCTTTCGTAGAAGCTTTAGAACAGATGCCAAACTATATAAAATTTATGAAAGATATTCTAAATAAAAAAAGAAAATTTACCGATAATGAAATGGTTGCACTTAGTGAAGAGTGTAGTGCTTATTATTCGAAAAAACTTCCTAAAAAATTAAAAGATCCCGGTAGTTTCACTATACCTCGCGCTATTGGAGAAAAATGCTATGGAAAAGCTTTGTGTGACTTAGGAGCAAGCATCAATCTAATGCCTCTATCAATTTTTAAGAGATTAGGATCGGGAGAAATTTCACCTACTTTAGTAACTCTTCGGTTAGCGATCGTTCGTTACATATCCTAAGGAGTTATTGAAGATGTATTAGTAAAAGTGGATAAATTTATCTTCCCGTAGATTTTATTTTTCTAGATATGGAAGAAGATAAAGAAATTCCTATCATTTTAGGAAGACCATTTTTAGCCACTGGAAAAGCTATGATTGATGTTCAGAAAGGAGAATTAACTATGAGAGTAAATGACCAAAAATTAACTTTTAATATTGCTAAATCAATGAAATATCCTCCACTAAAAAAAGATGATGAGTGTTTTCGAATGGAAGTACTCGATCATTTACAAAAAGAACATTTTAAAGAATATTATGAAGAAAAATTAGAAAAAGAAAATATTGAATTAATTGAAAAATCTGAGATAAATGAAGAATTAGATTATATTCAAGAGAAATTTGAATTTTTGGATAACACAGAAAATACTGAAAAAAATATAGTTTCATCAATTATTAAACCTCCTGAACTTGAGTTAAAAATGTTACCTAATCATTTAAAGTATGCTTACTTAGGTAATTCTTCAACTCTTCCAGTTATTATTTCATTTGAATTAAATGAATCTCAAGAACAAAAAGTTTTAGATACATTAAAAAAATATAAGAAAATTTTTGGTTGGACTTTAACAGATATTAAAGGAATTAGTCCTTCAATCTGTATGCACAGAATTATTTTAGATAATGAACATAAACCTAAAGCAGATCCACAAAGGAGATTAAATCCGATAATGAAAGAAGTAGTCAAGAAAGAAATTTTAAAATGGTTAGATAATGGTATTATATATCCTATTTCGACAGATGCTTGCGGTAAGCCCAATTCATCGTGTACCTAAAAAAGGAGGGGTGATCTGTCAAAGCTAATGAAAATAATGATCTTATCTCTATAAGACAAGTTACCGGATGGCGAATATGTATTGATTATAGAAAATTAAACACAATCACTAGAAAAGATCACTTCCCTTTACCATTTCTGCACCGGATGTTAGATAGATTAATCGGACATAAGTATTTTTGTTTCTTAGATGAATATACCGATTATCATAAAATACAAATTGCTCCTGAGGATCAAGATAAAACTACATTTACTAGTCCTTATGGAACTTTCGCTTTTCGAAGAATGCCTTTTGGATTATGTAATGCACCTGCAACATTTCAAAGATGTATGATGTCTATATTTAGTAAATTAATTGATAATGGAATAGAAGTATTTATGGATGATTTCTCTATATTTGGAACAACATTTGACACATGCTTAAATCAACTTGAAAAAGTATTTGAAGTATGTGAGAAAACTAATTTAGTTCTTAATTGGGAGAAATGTCAATTTATGGCTATAGGTGGCATTGTATTAGGGCATAAAATTTCGGAAAAGGCATGGAAGCAGCACTCGCAAAAATTCAAGTAATAGCTAAATTACCACCTCCAACTACTGGTAAAAGGGGTAAGAAGTTTTCTTGGACATGCTCGGATTTTACAGCGCTATATTAAAGATTTTTCAAAAATTACTAAACCTCTATGCCAACTTCTTGAAAAGGACAAGAAATTTGAATTTACAACCGAATGCTCGAATGCTTTAGAATTATTAAAAGATAAATTAATTACAACACCTATAATAGTTTCACCTAATCGGGAGAAACCATTCGAGCTTATGTGTGATGCTAGTGATTATGCTTATAGGAGCAGATTCTGGGCAAAGATATGATAAGATTTTCAAAGTTATATATTATGCTAGTAAAACTCTAAATGATGTCTGAAATAAATTATACGAGTCATCGAAAGAGAATTATTAGCAGTTGTATATGCTTTTAATAAATTTTGACATTATCTAATAGAACTAAATGTATTGTGCATACCGATCATTCCGTTATAAAATATTTAATGCAAAAGAAAGATTCTAAACCAAGATTAATTAGATGGATATTATTAATGCAAGAATTTGATTTTGAGATAATTAACAAAAAGGAACTCGATAATCAAATTGCGGATCATTTATCAAGATTAGAAAATCATGAATTATCTAATACCGATAATGAAATTTTAGCATGCTTTTCCCGATGAACAACTTTATAATATTAATGAGTTGAAAATACCTTGGTATGTTGATATAAGTAAATTATATTGTAAGTGACATTTTACCACCTATGTTAACTTTGCAACAACAGAAAAAATTCATTCACGATACTAAATCATACTTTTGGGATGAACCATACTTATATAAGCAATGTAAGGATCTAATTATTAGAAGATGCGTGCCTTATGAAGAAATTGAACCAATTATTCAAAAATGTCATGACTCGATTTTGGAGGACATTTTGGGACGGATAAAACCGCATATAAAATTCTACAATCTGGATTTTACCGGCCTACTCTATTTAGAGATGTATATAGATATATAAAAACCTGCGATAAATGCCAAAGAGTAGGAAACATATCAAGAAAAATGAAATGCCTCTGAATTTTATATTAGAAGTTGAAATTTTTGATGTTTGGGTATTAGATTTCATGGGACCTTTTATTCGGTCATTTGGAAACTCATATATATTAGTAGCTGTTGATTATGTTTCCAAATGGATTGAAGCACAAGCTTTATCTAGGTGTGATGCTAAAAGTGTTTCAAAATTCTTAATGAAAAATATTTTTATTAGGTTTGGAATGCCGAGAGTGATTATCACTGACGGAGGAACTCATTTTAGAAATAAATATATTCATAAACTAGTAGAAAAATATAATATTATGCGTAAGATATCAACTGCTTATCATTCACAAACTAGTGGATTAGCTGAAGTTTCTAATCGAGAGATTAAGCGTATATTAGAAAAGTCTGTAAATCCTAATAGATCGACCTGATCTATAAGACTAGACAATCGCATTATGGGCATACATGATCGCTTATAAAACTCCGATCGGAATGACTCCTTACAAGCTTATATATGGAAAAACTTGTCACTTACCAGTTGAATTAGAACATAAAGCATATTGGGCGATTAAAGAATTTAATTATAATATGAAAGAAGTTTGATGAGAAGAGATTGTTGCAATTAAATGAATTGGAAGAACTATGAAACGAATCATATGATAATGATAAGATTTATAAAGAAAGAATGAAATTATGGCATGATCGGAAAATTAATCAGAGAAATTTTGAACAAGGACAAGAAGTTTTGCTTTATAATACTATATTGAAATTATTTCCTGGGAAATTGAAATCTCGATGGTTAGGACCTTTCACCATAACTCAAATATTTTCATATGGAACTATAGAAATTGAAGATCCAAAAGCAGGACATAGATTTAAAGTAAATGGACATAGATTAAAACCATATTTCGAAAATAGAAGACCAAATTTTAAAGAGGTTTTAATGCTTAGTCAACCTGAACACTAACTAAATTAGGTCGGGCTGACGACGTTAAACCAAGCGCTTTATGGGATGCAACCCATAATAGTCTTTTATTTAAAATATCTACATATTATTGAGTCTATATTATTAAAACAAATCTTACTACTCAATTTTTTATTAAAATCATCACAAAATTGAACCTATTTGATGAGATCAGAAAATATTCGAACCAGAGCGAAAATGGGCGATTTTTACGAATCTCGCCGACAGCGAGCTCGAGCCCGCTGACAGCGAGATCGTGGACCATTACTTCATTCAGTTTTATAACTAAGTCGCCGACGGCGAGGAACTTCCCTCTGATAGCGAGGCAGTTGAAAATTTGGTTTCTTAAAGATTTTTCATGCGGTTTTGGACGGACCTAAGCCATTCCTTCGTAAGAAATTATTCCAAATCCGATTTTACACTATTTTCTTCCTTAGGAACGACTAGAGACCAATCCTTTCCATCCAAAATGGCCTCCAAATTCTTAGAAACCACAAAAACTGAAGTTTTCAACCGGAGAAAATTCGTCAGTTCGGAGGCACAGCGAATCTTCAACAAAGGCTTGATGAAGAAAAGACTTATTAAGGAAAAAGGATTCGTCAATTGAGGAGTAGAGAATTATTCTACAAAAATTGAAGAAATGATCGCACAGCGGCATTGGGAGGTATTTTGTTATACAACATCCGCTGTAGTTATACCAGTAGTTAAAGAGTTTTACTCTAATTTACATGCGATCAACAATGGAAATGTCTACGTCGGAGGAAGATGGGAAACATTTACTCCTGCAAGGGTAAATGAATTGTTTTCTATAGAAAATACCTGCGTTTGTCATTATTCCAACTTTGTGCCTTCAAGATACAATATGAACGAAATCTATAGATATCTGACCGACGAACCAGATGATTGGGAGTTAC
The DNA here is from genome assembly GCA_022702705.1 of Papilionanthe hookeriana x Papilionanthe teres. Lineage (NCBI taxonomy): Eukaryota > Viridiplantae > Streptophyta > Magnoliopsida > Asparagales > Orchidaceae > Papilionanthe > Papilionanthe hookeriana x Papilionanthe teres. Next base: position 57,769,273 of record CM040425.1, read on the forward strand.
GAGAAGACGGGTATGTCAGTTTTTCTGCATCACTTCTTAACCCTGTCTCGAAGCACTGACATTTTTGTATATCATCACAATTATTACCTACTATGAGAGTAAATAAAGTTTCAAAGGAATGCACTATTTTAAACTACTGTATTCAAATTGGATTACCTATCGATGTTGGATCAATAATAGTAAAGTCTGCATTGGGATTAATTATGCATGGGTCAGTGCATGAACTTGGACACCCATCTACTATATTTGCTTTATGCAGTCAGTACCAAGTTTCTTATGAGGCTTGGGAAAAAGTGCTTTTACCATGGAAACCCCTAGATCCTACTGATATGTTTCCCACTTTGGATAACAATGATGAGATTACCGTTATTTCTGACAAAGCATCACAGAACAATCCTTTAGCAAGGCCCTTTACTGATAAGACTAATTTCATTCTGAAGAAGATTAAAGGATTGGAGAAAGATTTGCGAAATGTGATGAATTCCATTGACAATATCTCTGATATGTTTGATCATGTTGATTGGAGAATGAAGGAACACTTTGATCATACTGGACATCCGGAAGCCGCTTTATTCATCTACTAAGACCGAAAGGATGGATTAATGAAGAATCTACTCGCGAATTCCCTTCCAGTGCCTTTCTACAATTTATTTGTGCACTGCGTCGCATCGGAAATATCGAAGAAGATGTTAGTTCGAAACCGAAGAGTAGGAAAGATTTCTATGTTTATGTTATATTTGTATATATATATATATATATATATATATATATATATATATATATATCGTGTGTGTTGATTTGGAGTTAGGTTTTATTATGAGTCGAACCTTGATTTGATCACCTCGCATTTGATGAGATTTTATGTAAATTGTTATGTCTCAGCATTTAGAGTGTTGTGGAGTGGATTGCGATGCTGAGTATTATGGATTTGAACATTTAAGTTAAGTATGTGTTAAGTTATTAGTGTGAAATTTGTAATCTCATGGATTTCATATATAAAGTTATATTGTTTGTGTTGTGTAACTTTTTGTGAGTATAAGTATCTAATCTTCGAATTATTATTAAATTAAGTGATCGGGAGATTGATTAAAGGCAATTCGAGGTTGAGAATGATTGACGAATTTCAAAAATTTAAAATTTTTGGGAGCTCGCCGACGGCGAGAATTATCTCGCCGACAGCGAGAAAACCCGCTAACAGTGAAACCGAGCTCGCCGACGGCGGATTTTTCCCGAAACTTTTGCCTTATGAAATTAATTAGCTCGCCGACGGCGAGAAAAATCTCGCTGACAGCGAGAACGTGAAAAGACCTATATTTGACCGGTCAACCGAAACTATTCATCATCCCTTTCCTCAAATTTTTGAAAAAACCGACCTAGGGCTTGAGATCTCGGATTTGAGGCGATTTCAACACTTTTTTACACCGGATTTCATCTTTCCTTGGTAAGAGCTTCACTCCTATGTAAAAATTTTTTATTTTCACCATTGATTTCTTCTACATTGGAGAATTTTGAAAAATTTCGAAATGTAGAGAAAATACTTGGAAGAATTTCATAAAAATTGATTTAAATGGATTTTAGTTGTTGTAGGAAGCCTTCTTAGTAATATTTTGGAGTTTAGTTAAGATTTTTGCAAATTTCACAGATCGAGAAATGGCTCCACGACAAAAGCGACGAATAGATTATGAAGAAACCCGATTCATTAATGCAAGAGCACAAACACGATATTTTCAAAACATATAAGCAAGAAAATACATTCAAGATCGAGTTTTCAATATTCCAGGAGGAGAAGTTGAGCGAATCATTCAGGAGCGGGGATGGGAAAATTTATGTTTTGTTACCAACAGAGCAGCTGTAGCAGTAGTAAAGGAATTTTATGCAAATTTAACATAAGCTGAAGATGCACCGGTTAAGGTTAGAAGATTTTTTGTAGATTTCAACGCTGCTAGAATAAACACTTATTATGAAGTACGAGAAACCTATACTAGTGAATATGAAACTTTTGGAACTATGGAAGGACCACTGGAAGAGGTGATTGACTTTCTCACTGATGGGAAAGGAGTCTGGAAGATAAAGCAGCAGGAACGGGTAAACTTCTCTCTCTCTATGCTAAATGCAACATCTAAAGCCTGGCATTATTTTATTTGTTCTACTTTGTTACCTACCTACCACCATAGTGAGGTAACAAGAGATGAGCAAGCTTCCGAATTCTCGCATTCAGAACCAGAAGAGTATTAATGTGGGAAATGTTATATATAAAAACATATTAGCCACTACTAGAAATGAAAGTGGTGGAGGACTAGGACATCCTGGTCTTATCTATGCACTCTGCCAATTATCTGGGGTAGAGGCAAGAGATGATGCGGAATGGGTTGAACCTATGAAACCCATTACTCATGCTAATATAAAGAAATATGAATCCCACGAAGGATGGAGATCTGGGACAAGAGATTATGTACCTTCTTCAAGTAGAGATATACCCTCTACTAGTTATGAACCACCCCCTCAGTACACCACTCCTACCCTTCAAGATCTGATGAATGAATTAACCCTGAGTAGAAAGAGTTTTGAGTTATTTGGAGAAAATATGGAAAGAAGATTTGAGCATATAGATCAAAGGATCGGAGGCTTGGAGAGAAGACACGATTATGATAGCGAATATCTCCAGCGACAATCAGAATACGAGATTGCATACTATGAAGCTGAACGTCGATATAGGAGTGGTGATTTAGATGTTGTCTTTCCTGAGTGCCCCCGTTATTCACAGTACCAGCCTGCTCAGCCTTCTCAGCTTGGAGATCAGGGAGATGACATAGCTTGGGATTTTGATGTAGAAGATTAGAGCTTTTGTTTAGTTTGTTTGGTATGTTTAGATTTGTTGTTGTTTTGGGAAACTTTATTATTTTGGATGTGATTATTTCGTACTTTCTAGGAACTATGGATGTTGATATGTTTGTTTATGTTTTTGATGTTAGATTTCTTGTGTGTTAAATTAGTTGCATTTTTTTTATATATAGGATGTTAGTCTTTCTTTAATGTATTGTTTAAGTTTTAAATGTATGTGTAGTAACAGATTAAGTTTTCTTTGTTATGTTTGATACTTATTTTAAAATTTCATCACTGCACTTTCTTTTAAATATTATATGTGGAAGAATACTAATAAGTACGAGTTACGTAAGTAATGAAATAAGCATGCAAAAATTTCAAAGAAAAGAAATACCTAAAGCCCAAAGGTATGATGAATTCTAATATATACTTTCCCTTTTTCACTAGGAGCATAGATAGAAAAATTTAAGTTTGGGGGAAGGAAAAAATAAAAATACAAATTTAATTATTAAATTGTTCTCAATTTCTATTTTCAAAAATTATTATTAAATGATTTTATATAATAATTTTCAATTCAATAAATATGAGTTACTTTATTTAATTATTATATAAAGTTAAAGAAAATATTTCTAGTAATTCAATTAATTAATGGAATAAGATATTTGGTTAAAAAGGAATAAGAATATAGTAAACTATTTAAAGTAAGGAAAACTATATTTTGAAATTAAAAATTCTTAAGTATTTAAGTGAAAAAGAAAGGATAGAAACTCAATAAAGTAAATGCTATGAAATATATATAAGCAAAGAAATATTTTAAGTTTCAAATTTAGGAAGAGAAATTGAATTTCAAAATTATTAACAAGCTATCCAGATACAGTAATCCTCACTTAAAAAAAATAAAAAAAGAAGAAAAGAAAAGGAAAGAAAAATATAAGTGAGGAGAAGCTTGAGGATATGCCTTATCAAAAATTGGCTTCAATGGATTCAACCTAAAGGGTCAAACTTAATTATGTTTCTAAACTTATATTTATGGATTAGTATTTTACTAAATAGTGTTTTCTGAACTTCCTATCATCTAAATATCTTAAGTAATTTACTCTTTTAAATATAGTCATTCCTGAAATAAATAGAGAGCTAGAAATCTTAGACCTGATAACTAAATAATCTTATATCTATAAAGTTAATTTAATTACTCAGAAATATTTATATTTAACTTTATTATAATTTCATTTAAATTTAAATCATATTATCTAAATTGAAAAATTCTATTATAGAAATCATTATTTTTATTTAGTATTAAAATTACTTGAGGACAAGTAATAATTAAGTTTGGGGGATTTTGATCACAGAAAAATACATTAAGAAATTCATATCTATTTTTGATGAAATTACACTTTAAAGAAAGGTATTTCCTTTATTTTATTGCGATGAATGAAGATTTATAAGTGATGGAAGCAAAAGCATGAAATGGAGCAAATTTGGATAAAAATGAGGAAATTCATGCAAATTGAACTAAGTCGCCGACGGCGAGATCGAGACCGCCGACGGCGAGATCGCGAGGAGAATTTCCGAAGGAATTATAACTACCTCGCCGACAGCGAGCCTGAGCCCGCCGACAGCGAGATCGCGCGGTTTGAAGACCTTCTAGAAGCCCTGCCGACATCGAGGTCGTTTCCCGCCGACGGCGAGACAGTTCAACATTGAACCTGGACACTTTTTGAAGAGGTGTTTAAGCACCCCTTGGACCTTTGCTTACCTCTATAAATAGAGGCCGAATTTTAGTGTCTTTTGTGTCTCTTTCTAGTGTCTTAAGTGTTATTTGTGTGTGTCTAATTTAGTGAGTTTAAGTGTGTTTAGTGAGTTCATTAGTTTAATTGAGTGCTATTTAGTTTCGTCATCTAGAAGGAAAAGTCAAAGGAACTTCAAGGAGTCGTCTGGGAGGAAATTAAGATAAGTATCTTTGTTTATTGTTGTTAACTTTAAACGAAATCCATGCTTTGTTTTATTCCCATGCATTCCGAGTAGTTTTTTAGTCTTTCTCCTTGTTTATGAAAATTATGCGGATTGATGAAATTAAATAGAAGCACCTAATATAATATAAATAAATTGTGATAATTTTTACTTAAAACTTAATTTACTTTCAATCCGACCGATCGAGTAGTTAAAATATGTTGAATTATCAACTATAGTAAAAATTACATCCAATATTCAGGGAAGTCAAAAGCCTTGGAAGGCGGGTGCAAATAAATAAGGAAATATTAATAATCGGACGTAGAATTGAACATTTTAGTGTGACAGACTAAAATATTCAATTTGGTCCTATTGTTTGAGAGCCGAAGTGTAGATGTTAGCCCTCGAGTGAGGGGAACGTGGAGCTCGAAGTGGCGACCAGTATCCTCCCAAACTGCCATCGGATTCGCAATCAAACATAGGATTAGTCAATGTTCTTTGCACCTGGACCAAAGGGTAAAGAATAGGAATGCTGCTATTTGTCACAATACAATTAAAAAATTCTATTTAAATTCATCATTCACTTAATTTTTCTAAA